>CM060962.1:26758514-27026014 GCA_030765045.1 Tenodera sinensis | reverse complement strand
AGAATTGTTTACAATAATTTCTTCTTCGTCTTCTTCTTCTTCTTTCTGACAAGGTTTCTCCGTCCAGAAGGTCTGTAAAATAAAGCTTGCCGTGGGTATCTCGAAGGGGACATCCTTAAAACATGGTCTTTCCACTCTTTCTGATATCTCTTCAATTATATTTTCTTCCATAAGTTGTGCTCGTATATCAGTATTTCTCATTCTGTCCCATCTTGTTACTCCCAGTATCCCAGTAGTGGTCGTAAAAATCTAATTTGGGCTGCTTCTAATCTGGATTTCTCCCTAGATCGTAGGACCCATGTTTCGCAAGGGTACCTTAGTGCTGGTTTGGACACAATATTTTGTAATCTTTGTTTGACTTCTTTCCTCATACTTCTACCGAAGTGTCTTTTAATGCATCCATTTAGTTTATTGTAGGTTTCTATATTTTCCTCAATATCTGCTAATAATAACTTTATGTCCCATTTATTATTAAAAATGATTAAGTGTACGTACAATGTCTCAGTATAGTCCCCATCAACGTCAATACACTGCTTCCATCCTCGTAAAAACCTCATTGTTGCGTCACGGAACCATTGTTAGGAGTACTATGCCCCCACTTGTGGACAACTGCATAAAATTCCTTATTGCTGTCGAAATATTGCCTTGGAGCACGTTCTTCCTGTTATCGAACAACAATTTTTTTTCTCACGTTATGGTAGTGATTCGTTACCAGTTTCTCAAAAAAGGGCTATAATGAGTGAATGCACGAAGCAGAACGAATTTGTTCTTTTAATTGCATTTCTGACTAAGGAAATGAACTAATCTTTGAATTATGGATAAAATCAACAAAGTCAAAAGTTTTCTTTGCATCTTTGTTAGAACCACCTTATGCTTATGTGGGCGTCCATCCTTAATATAACTTATAATACCAAGATATATATTTGTGGTATATTGAGAAAATTGCACGTGTTTTGAAAATTAGAGAATATATAATGAGGCGTTAAACTGAGTAGTCATGTTTAACACACAACAAATGAAATTTCTACGCGTCATTGAATGTATTATACGTCTGAAGTGGTCTGCACTCTGGAAACTACACTGAAAACCCTGGTCTCTAACCCGTGGTCCCCGGAGCATATGCGGTCCGCCACGACAATTAACTTGCCCACGGAAATTCATTGTAGCCACATAAATGTCCGCTGTGACGGTGATTTTATCGAACAAGCATGGTATCTCAGCGAACTGCATTCCTTCTGGCATTTTATCACAAAAATTAATTAGTTTCGTACACTGATAAGAGTGGATTTAACACCCTTTAAGTGGTCATTCGATTACTTCTCCCTTTGTCCGACACTTTTAATTCAGTTCTCGATATCTCGAATTTCGATGAATCCGCTGGCGCTACCGAACTGTTACATTTACATACATGTGTTTCTCTACCTAACCTTGTACAAAATCTTATTTTTCTATGAGTTATCCGTTAATGGTAATAAAAATTTATAGAAGTGGTTTTCTTGCATATTTGCTTGTAGATATAACGGGAATAAGAGACTACACTAGGCTTAAGCAGCAATAAAATCCTTTAAGAGCTGGTCGCCATGTTATGATTTTGAAATTTCATTCTTTGCATGGCCAGGACATTAACGTCCTGTTTGACTAAAACATAAGTATTTGAAAATTCAAACAAAGAGCAAGGAATGTCTCGGAAATGGCTATGTGAACCAAGACAATTATTTGACATTGTGTGCATTAACGAAATCTACATATTGTTGTAGAAAGGGCTTATCTCTTACGGTAGTATGCTGGTTGTGCAAAGGTCAATCAGAAAGGAGGAAACTTCAGAGGCTATTTCCACAAAATTGAAGATAGACATTTTACTTCTTTATCTGATTACTCTCCCCGTATGGAGAACTGAGACCCCCCTAGGACTTACAAGCCAGTGCCTAGGGTCAAATGCCTATCGGGGAGCAGACGAACCAATGGACCTGTGGTCTGCCCAGCATTACGTACGAGTGTGAGGAAGAGGATGATAAGAAATTCAGGCGAAATGGATGAATAGTAACGTGATGAAGGAGTAGTTGGTAGAATGAGTGGTGGGGGAAAACGGAGAACCCAGAGAAAAACCACTCAGATGCCGCTTCGTCCACCA
Source organism: Tenodera sinensis (assembly GCA_030765045.1). Lineage (NCBI taxonomy): Eukaryota > Metazoa > Arthropoda > Insecta > Mantodea > Mantidae > Tenodera > Tenodera sinensis. Next base: position 27,023,883 of record CM060962.1, on the reverse strand, counting down.
CAATTTTGTCGCTGATATCGAACCCGTGTAAATGAAGGGTCTAACCGCTCAGCCATGGCACCACCTAGACATTTAACTTGTCATAAACATATTTTAATCACACGGTATTTTGATCAAAAATCGTTAAAACAGTTTTTGAGAAAATCGAAATCTTGGAAAATGTTTTCCTGTAGAGGGTAGCGTAGAGTGACGGTATTTTCTTGGAAATACTCGTGTCTCATCCTCTTTGGAAAATGTTAAACTTAAATATCAAGTTTGATATTAAACTGACTTTTCGTTTTTAACTACGCTGTTCACAGACAGACAAACACAGGAATATTTTTTGGAGGTTTTTTCATTTTAAGGGCCTCAAAAGGTGTATTTACAATGGAGACCCGGCATAAAGTGTTTCGGTGAAGTGGTAAACAAAGTAAAAAAAAAAACAGTTGCCCAGTGAATATTTATGTCAATGTCCTACGTTCCTCTTGATTAGGTTATAGTTGAAACTTTCCTCGTTTATGAGCACAGTTTATTTTCATTTTTTAGCCATAAAACTAAAGGATTCTTTTATTTTTCTTTCTAAGTGTTCATAGAAGATAAGAGTTTCTTGATACAACCTTCTCTATTAGCTTTTATTCCGGTAAAATATGTTAAATTAATGGGTACTTAGGGGATGAAAGATTGTTCCTATTCCTACATGCGGCCCTTGGGTTCTTCTGTACTTTACATGTAAAAGAAGAAAGTTAAAGGACCAATGAGTGCTGAGATATAGGAAACTCTTGACTATGTCGCGAAGCGATAGGCGCATTGGTCTTGCAGTCAAACCCCTGAAACGTCGGCAACTTCTCTGCCATAGCTGCGCTGCAGGACTATCTACTCACCCAACGACTCTAAGGATGCAGTGAGCCTACAGAGTTACAGCCAAGGCACAGAAGTTGCCAACACATTAGGGGTTTATAATCAGTGCGGAGTAGGGTTGTAAAACTGCCGTAGAATGCCGTAGACTGTTATAAGTAACTCTAGACTACAGTAGTCTTCCTATTAGAATTGGACAATAATTAAGAATCTAAGAGGTGGAATCAGGACTGACAAATTCAATGCCGTAGTCGGGATTTGCACCACGGATCTTCCGCTTCTCGAGCGGCTACTTTAACAACTAAGCTACCATGGCCAGCTTGCCAGTACGACACTAAGTTCCCCAGCTGATTCGTACTCTTCCCGGTTAGACCACAAGGGAATCTCACATCATAGATAACTACCCCAAGGGCGACTTAACTACCTGCGTTATCTGTACATTAGGCCTATTGCATAGCTAACGGACTTTACCTCATACCGATCACGTTCTTCACGTTTTTATCATGTTTCACTAGATTCCTCTAGATACCGGAAGAGTTGAGCTATGAATTAATTAATTAATTATTTTGTTGTTTAACGACGCTTCAATTGCCAAGATCACACCAGCGTCACCGGTGTGCCGGAATTTTGTCCCGCAGGAGTTCTTTTACATGCCAGTAAATCTACTGACATGGAGCTGTCGTTTTTAAGCACACTTAAAAACCATCGGCCTGGGCCGGATTTGAACCCGCGACCTTGGGAACAGTAGGCCAGCGTCTAACCAACTGATCCACCCAGACCGACATTGAGCTATGAACGTTCTCAAAACTGAGAGAGGGTATATAAAGTGCCGCTTAATTTACTGCGCATTAATGTCTTCAAAAACGTTTGGAAGCTCCTATAAGTTTACCACAGTTCAGATCAAGAGCACTGATAGAGATCAGAAGTAATGCTATTTTGAACCGAAAAGTATAATATTCATTTCAGTCACAGTGACCAAGGTCATGACCACAGTTTTTGTGAACATTATACTTGAATTTCTCATTAAATGTCTTAATTCGCTGTATTTTATATCACATTTCTCTCCCTACGAATGCTGCCAATACTACCGGTAATCCTAACATTTACTATGTCATTTATATATTGTAGGGAACGCAACTCCAATACGGAGTGTTCTCCAGCAACTGGAACATAAGCACCACATGAAGGCCATAATGAGGCCCCTTGTGCTTCCATCAGAACCCCTCGAGGGGAGACCCGAAGGACGAGCAAGTCCGGACAACGATATGCGCTAGCAAAATGGAGTTGATAACGATTCCAACATAACACCAATGCTGACGCCGGCTATCCCAGCCTTAGCCACTCGCATTCTGGGGTCCTAAATAAAACATTTCCAGAAAGGAAGAAGGTTCCAGCAATTCAGTCAAGCGCCAAGGTGAAATCTTTCCAGAGTATAACCTCCACCGTCACCTGACTCTGTAATCCTGAAACATGTGAGGTGAGATAAATGAAAGGGTGTTGTGCAGATAGGAAATTATGAACTGTAAATTCGTGGTATAAGAGGACCTGCCCCAGCATACCTACCGACACAGGAAAATGACGAAAAACATAGCCAGGGTGACGGTCCGCTGGGAATCTGGCCTAAGACCTACCTTAGATGTATGAGCTTCACACTTTATCACGCAAGCTTACTAGGTCTGGGGTTATGGGTGCAATTGTGATTCTCCTAAGAATTGGCTCAAGTAATACAACCCGCGTGCAGCTTGTGTCAATGCACTTGGTTGTGCACATTCAAGAGCACTGAAAAAACTCAGTGTCTCAGAGTTCTATGTTGTAAGAGATATCGCATCCCTGGACTACATGGTGTCTGGGTCTAGTATGTCACAGAGCCCGTTCATTTGCGATAAGATCTCCAGGAGGAGCATATTGCTATATAGTCACAACTTCACTCCATGGATGCATCCAGTGAGACTGAACTCTGGGATGATAAAGGTTACGGACGAGACAGTACTTAACAAAGCCGTAAACCACGTTGTTGCACTTTGAAATTCAAACTACTTGGAGAAGGCAGCACACATGCAATGCGCTAACAAGAGAATAATTTAGTTAAATGTGGCTGTCTGCGAGAATGCAGTCTGAAGCTTCACTGCACGCTAGATTGATCCCTTCTCGTGAATATACAGATAGAGTTTGAAAACAGCAGCCCCATACAATTCCCACACGGAATTGAAAGGAAATACTATCATGCTTCCGGTGTCATTTCAAACATTTATGTGGAACAAAATATGCAGTGCAATATCCCCCCCCCTCAAAAAATAGCCTTGGACCATAAAACAACAAATATTAACAGTCACTCAAGCAATAAAAATGTGAAACGCTAAATAACTCATCAAAATAACAGAGGTTGACCCTGAAGATGCTGGACGCAGTTTTCAGCGAAACGTCGGAGGAAGGTAATCCAACTCGACCACGGCCCACAAGCCCGGAAAATCTACTTAACATAGTTGATAATGCCGGCCGTGAAAGCCTCAGCACTTATATAACTCATCAATAGGCAGCGAAACATGGACACCGATGGGAGAGAGGCCGATGTATTCAGGTTTACTGTGTTCTAACCTACTATAAAATTGTTTGCTCCGTCATAGTTCTACATAAAAATCTTAGAGATGCCAAATTCTGTGCAGTCAAGGATCTGTTGAAGGGAAACAGTAGCGCGCCTCTGTGGTTTGGTGGCAGCGTGTCTCACATTCAAGAGGTCGTGAGTTTGAATCTATGTTATGGTTTTCTCCGAGGATTTCCCTTATCCTGAGCAGACGAATATCTGGTAACTCTAACCTCTATGGACCTCGGGCTCATTTGAGCAGCATTTCAGTAATTTTATTTATTCATTCATCATCCGATATGACATATTACGTTGGAGGACGTTTATATAGAAAAAAATCAGACTCACATGACTTTCTCTAGTCTTGCATTGTCTCAAACTCTTACTTCTAGTTCTTCTTCGTGTTATTTGAGATTTGCAAAAATTATGTTACTGCTCAATTCCTTGTAGGTGCAAGGAGAATATGAGAATACAGTAGGCTTTGTGCGATAGTCAAATCTTTTAAAATCCCGTTCCCTTTGCACGGCTAACATATAAAAAAACTGAACAATTATGTTGCATTTGGCGAAAGTTTATGTTTTACGAAACTGATACAAATAACAAGGAATATCCCCGAAATGGTTCACTCTACAACAAAAATTATTTGGACATAGATTTGTGTTTTAGCGGGATCTACATTTTGTATAGTAAGATTTTGTCTATCTCTTACGGTTTACGAGTTATTCAAACGTCATCCAGGGTAAACAGGACTCCATAGGCTATAGCTAAGAAGTTCAAAATATACATTTCACTGTCATAAAAATAACATAAATATATGTCATTTTAATCAAAATCATTAGAGCTATTTTCAAGAAAATCAAAATTTTCGAAAAATGTAAGTAAAGAGTAATTTAGGGTGAAGTAATTTTCATCAAAATCTTCATGTTGCATCCTTGAAAGACATTAAACTTAAATAGCAACGTTGGTTTTTAACCGACTTTTCGTTTTTGAGATATGCTGTCCACAGACTGACAGACACACACTGACCTCTTTCTGAAAATGCTTTTTTTTCCATTCAGGGGCCTCAAAACATTTATTTCCGATGAAATCTCAACATCGAATTTTTGGTTGGAGTACGACACTTCCTGTACTTACTACTAGAGAAAGTAAAACTACTCGTATATATCTATATATTTCCACACTTCTCACGAAGTTGTGATAAATCAGAGTTTTGCCTGTTTTATAATATCCATTTATACCTCATAAATGTACCGAGCAAGATTCCTCCACGATAACGGGAGGCTCGAATTTCGCAGGTCCTTGTTTCGATTCACTGTGACCGTCCTCTCTAACCATGACCTTTTAGTCATCGTATGTTCGATTCCCGTGGCCAACATTCCTGACCGAAGGGTTTTTCGGGGATTTCCCCGAGTCGTCAGGTGAATACTGGTAAGGATAGTTACCGCAAATGCCAGCGAAGTCGTTAGGTGTAGCTTGGCTCGGATGATATACTCACAGGAACTCTTTCCGTTCCTCATCGTCCGTGGTATCCGGGTGGGAAAGGGAGCGGTATCTGGGTGCGTTGGACCCCGCGCCTATGTCCGCCTGAGTTGGCTCCGGAAGATATAAAGACTTTGAGGTGTCCTCAAACTTGGGAAACCGGAAGGACCACTGTCAATGTTTGTGCCGTTAGTCTGGATCTGGCCACCCGGTGTCTCCTCTCACCTCCCCCTTCCACCCGGGTTGCCCCCTTGGGGGCATAGATACAATAATCCCGGCTTCAATGCCGATGCCCTTCGTATCCCTGCTATTCCTCCTGTGACCTTTTCGTGGTTTTCCCGGATCGTTGGAGAGTGCTGGGGTGATTCATATTCTACCTTCATCTCCCTGTTTCGATCATTCCGCTCGTAATCATCTGTTTCAGGGTTGAAAGACCATGTCAGAATGTTTGGCGGTGGAGCTATGCTTTCTTTCCTCCTCAGTTAGATCCACCCTCCAAGTGCTCTCGGGCAGGCTTCAAGGGACCTTTGTGGGACAGGGACTTGTAGGTGAATTTCGGTGGCGTTGGAAGTGCTCCAACTGGAAACGTTAGAGAGCCCATCCATGCTTGCCAACGTTGTCAACAGGATCTGGCTCTCCATTGAGGCTCTACCCTCATGTCGTCCTCCCTGAGGTCACATTAAATGCTCAAAGAGGCATGTGGCCTACGTCCGGTGTCCTACCCCAATTGCTGGGGCCTTTCCGTAATGCTTCCTTAAAAATAAGATGATGATGACGATGATGATTTTGATGATGATGCTGCTGCTGATGATTTTGATGATGCTGCTGCTAATGATGATGATGATGAAGATACCATCACACACCATTAAAAATCTATTAATTTTCACTGTTTCAACATTCACTTTGTCATTCATCAGTTAAGCAATTACTTTGCATAGCACTACTAAATATCGTCCTACGGTAGTAAACTCCATGCTCACAACCAAGCTATTGGCCTTTTGAAAATTGACGATACTTCCCATCTAATCCACAATGTTTCAATTTTAATCCTTTGAGAGGTGAGTTGTTATAAATTACGTGCTATCTCTGATGTTACCCTATGCTGATAAGACGAAATAATAAGTAGATCCCAGTTTCATATATACTGGTTTATTGTAACAATTTCATTCATCGTTGCAGACCTCAGGCAAATCTTTCACGTATTATTTAAATAAGGTATCTCACACTTTCTTGAAAGGAGTTTGCTCCTGCTGATTATATTAAGAGCGTATGCTAGGCCACTGCGTTTCGTGGGAATTCGTGTTTGATCGCTGGAATCCAATATAGGTAAAGGAAAGCATTGTTCTGTCACTTGAGGAAACCAAATTAAAGATACGACATATGGGAAGTGATAAACGACTGTATGTGCATGTGGACGGGCGGATCTGTATGCGTGCACAGGTAGTAATAACTTCAGCATTATGAACCAGATTGCTAAATTTGTTGCTTCTATCCTGACACGTTAAATATCGTCAGAGCTCAATATATATGGTGCATGTAAATCACGATGCCACTATATCAAGTGTCTGCCTTTACTAAAGGGCTGAGGTCAAAGATCCCGGAGCCATTTCTGGTTAATTGCACAATCTACGACATGAAATGGCAGGAGTGTGACATCCAAGTACGCGTACGGTGATGTACGTCCTAAATATTATGTTTACCTAAACCAGCTAGTTGCGTAGTGTGCAGGTGACACCTCAGAATTTCAAAACTCGTTTTACCAATTCAGTCTCTGATTGCAAAGGCTTTTTGTTTAAAAAAGTGGTTTAATTGAAATATACAGCTCATATAAATGATTGGGATGACACGAAAGAAAGGAAACTCACGTATATATTACCTTGAGGGTATATATGGAGTTGTGTTACTCTGCTAACAGCTGAAGTTCACCACTTTGTTGCTTTTATTCTAAACTGATGGAATAGTTTTAAGGGACACTGGGAGTGAAATTTTGGCCAAAATTGTCAAAAAGTAGAAAATTGTTTTTTTTTTTTAGCTTAAAATGTTCCTGGAACACTTGGGCATCTGGATCAGCTAACATTTTTCATGTCCCCCACTCCATGTGGTCGGTCATTACGGCCCTTTCAAATATCGCTCTTCCCTTAACGTACACAGGATGCTCCTATATAAAAGCCTGTTTTTCTCAAAACTACATTTCTGCACATTCCAAAAGAAGGTCGCACCTGAGTTTTGCTTCAAATTCAATGAAAATTTCCAAAAGTATTCATAAATAGCAGCTAAAGAAAACTATGATTCAATACTTATGTTATCATTAAAATGAATTCCAAAAACTTTTTTTTGTATGAAAAAGATCAATAATTTTCAAGATTAAATTTTCTTTGTTATTAAAAAATATGTACAGCATAATCAGCAAACGTATTTGAAATATCTCTTCATACAATTGTTACCCATGTTTTAGAGTATCAGTTCTGCCAATATAAATGAATTTTGAAAAGTCAATAGACGCGAGCTCTATTTTGAAAATGTGCCTATTAAGTTCATAAAATAATTTATATATCGTAAACGAATTATCCAATTTTAATGAAATTTGCTGTACCTCCTATTCTCATATAAATACAAACACAGCAAAAATTTCCGAAAATCTATCAAGAAATGTGGGACTTTCAAATTTCACTCCCAGTGTCCCTGAAAGATACAGCTCATATAAATGCTTGGGATGACACAAAAGAAACGAAAGTCACGTATATATTACCTTGAGGGTATATATGGAGTTGTGTTGCTCTGATAACACCTGAAGTTCACCACTTTTTTGCTTTTATTCTAAACTGATGGAACAGTTTTAAGTACGCAAGGCACTCTGGAAAACTAATGAAATTTTGAAATTCGTGTTTTTGGTGTTTTCTTTTGGTTTTGCGTTTGTTTTTTAAGTAATCTATAGTATAGAACATACTTTTAGAATTTTACGTGATATTTAAGCAGGTAAAGGTCAATTATTTTGTGTGAAACTTATATTTTTAATAAAATCACTTTAAAAAACCTTACGTGCTTTTGCAATATGGGATTCTACTACTCCGTTAGATGTATGTTAGATGTTTTAGTCAATGTCCAGCTTAAGCAATTATACTAAGGGAAATAGTTTTGCTCTTGATACTTCGAACACCATAGTCTGATAATATTCATAGTTACACATACTCTTATGAAACCAGCTGTGGAATTTCTGTTTTATTCGGTCGGCGTGGCTTCATCTATCTGGAAACAGTTGCCTGGGTAAGTTTTTGCTGATCCGTAGGAACTATGTTCCAAGTTAGCAGCTGATTGGTTCGTTGGTTACTGCCACTTACGTAAAACTTTTGAATAGTGTGTTTCAGATGTGTACAGCTCAATTGAATCAGTGGTTTGCAAAGGCAAACAAGTCCTACAAGCATAGTTTTTGGAAAACTAAGAAAAACTTAACAACATCCAAAGTTGGCATTTTGGAAATTTATGTTCCATAGATAACTTGTTGATCTATACAATGTAAATCGTTTGGACTATAGTATGTGAAGAGTAAGAATGTTTTCGACTTAATTTACTTCAAGACTTATGAAACAAAATATTCTTGTAATACTCTCTCATGAGGTTAATTAACATATTCCAATATATTGACATTACAAAACATACTTAGCAATAGTTTCTACACATCCAGTTCAACTTCAATTTTTCGCCATGTGATAATTTTCTGACTGAAGTGCAGATGTTCATCTTGAATGTAATGTAATATTTTTCCAATACCTGTTATTTTCTTATTGTTGATGGGGATAACAACTGACCCTTATACCTTCCAAGATGTCAGACAGGGATTAATGTTCTCTTTTGCCAACTTGAAAGACTGCTGGATAATGCCATTCTTAGCCCTTCCAGTAAGATATTTCCTCCCAAATAAGCAAGCTGTCTTTTTATTTTCATGGACATAATCCTACAAAGTGACAGTATTACGAACGCACACTTATTGATCAACTAATGATTCCAGCAAACTTTTGCAATTAACTGGCATCAATGCTCTCTCTGAGTATAAAAGATAAACTAGTCCTGGGCTTATTTCTGTTTTAAAATCAATGGAACACATAATCTGCTCTAAGAGTCATGCTTTATACAGAACTAGTGTCTGTTTTACACTAACTAATAGCTTGACGAGCGAGAAATAAAATTTCTGCAAAGCTGAACTTGTTTCCCTTATCAAATTACCAATTCAATTACTTTTATTATCTATAGCAAGGGCGAGAAAGAATCATTCATTGCAAGTCACCAAATATGTAACATTCGTTGTTCTAATAATCAGCAAGTGAAAATCAAACGGGAAAGCCCTCCAGAGAGAACCTCGCAAGTACTGTTTCCGCCATCGCTGGTGTGAAGTGGTAGATGCGTTATAGAGTCAGATTTGTAGCCTTAAGAAGAACTGCGGACTATTAAGAGTGAAAGCTGCCGATATCATAAGCTCCATTAGATCGTTCTGCTGCACAATTAAAGCTGTGAATTTCCTTCCATTAGGGCTTCAGACAGCAAAATCGATTCTCGAAAGCGCCCATTAGCTTATGCAATGAGGGTGACTGAGCTATATTTATTTCAATCTCACATTGAAGCACGATTTGAGGACCGCATACCATTTAGACAAGACAGGTTTAAAATTATTCATTAGATTTTCTCTATATTACAGTTGTACCAATGCAAGTAAGGCTTATAACATAAGCCAATATTCATGTTGTTTCTCCAAAATAAACTTTAAAATAAGGTATATTGTTTAATTACGTTAAATTAAGCCTCATTTGGCTGTTCGTTATTCCAACAATAATTCCCTGATAACCTAGAAATATTTAAGTTTGGTGATAATCTGATTTTATTATAGAAATAAAGCTCACTTTGCCAATATAATACGGTTTTATCCAAGCATATCAAAAGTAATTTTTCTTATCCTATACTGAAGTTACGTAGAGTTTTGCAAAGGTTTAGCTTTTTCTTTAAGGCGTATTCAACATCAGCTTTTTAAAGATGTAACTGGCACAAAGCTACACAAAAATTAGTGATTCCTCAGTTTAGGCTTTTGTATTGTCTTGAGTTTGAGTGTTAGCACGGAAATTGTCCTTGAATATCCAGTCCGTAGAAAACGAGCGCTAAGTATTTTAGTAAAAATGATCGTTCTGAGGCCGTCTTCTTAGCGTGGTGGTAGCGCCGTTGTTTACCAAGCGGGAGACCCGGGTTCGATTCACGGTACTGGAGTGGGAATTTTCTCCCGCTGGAAAACCTGCCCTCAGGCTCGTTAGGCTCCTCAGGGGCCAATTGAGGGGCTACTTGACAGAGAAACAGCGGTTCCTGGTTACAAAGACCGAATAATCGGCCGGCAGGAACCGGGGTGCTGACAACGTCCCACTTCCAGTGCTGCACCTCACTCATGGCGCCTGAGGTGGACAGAGCTGGGAGACGCAGCGGCCGGGTGGTTAGGTCTTGGCCTGGAAACGACTGTTATGCCGCGGGTGGTTAGTTATGGTCGTTCTGAAGTGTACGTTATAATTTCAAAACGTAGAGTCAATATTGAAAAAATATATCCCAAAATGCTCTTAAATAATTAATTTGTAATATAGATCATATTTTACAAAATCGATTTTTGGAGGACTTATGATGTATGTGCGCTGTTAAAGAAATTAAAAATCACACTTATAAATTTCCTGGATGATTTTGGTACCTGAGATAAAATCGCATAGACCAGTTCATTGTCAGCCCCTCTTTTTCTCATCTCTCTCTCTCTCTCTCTCTCTCTCTCTCTCTTTCTCTGTCTTTCTCTCACTCATTCAATGCACCATCGCACGCACACACACAAGAGGTTTATGTGGAACATGCTTCATAGGAACAACATTTATATTCTTCTTATGGCGTTATAATTTATTTAATTGTTAATATATGTTTAATGTTGAGTGTTATCAATTATGGACCGGCACATCTACAGCAAAATTAAGTGAACTGTAAATTCATTAGTAATACTCGTTTAAGCAAACAACCTAGGAGTACTTAAATATATTACTAAATATATTAAACTCACTGAAATTTACTCCGGAAAACAACAGTACTAACGGAACGCACCTTGATCATGGTGAAGATACGTGAAAGAATAACAGGAAAAAGAAGCACTTTGATCTTACGTAGTTGATAAATCCATAAAATCATTCCCTGTGTAATTTAACTTGCATAACTATGTTGATCTCATAAATGTTGCATTTTGACGTGAAAGTTGATAATCGGCGTTCGACTCTTCGTAGGGTATAACATGATATAAATTTGAAGAACTTAACGGAGAGCAGTAGAATTGCGAAGGTCATTGAATTTATTTCCACAGTCCACTCTCAGAACATATCCCGGCGACGTAAAAAAGCGAGTGTGAGTTACAAACTCTGGGACAATCTGTAGCGTCGAGGGAGGGGATAGATGGTAAAATCCGCCTTCTGAAGCAGTGTACATTTGTTTTAGTTTGTTTTAGGTTAAAGGAAATTAATGCCAATTATGAACTTCTACTGCTAGATTGTCGCGTTTACATATAGCATGGTAGTTGATTGCCCTACCTTAACCCTTTCATGCCTGAATTATTTTGCTACTTATGCCGTCCTTCCTCTAATTCGGAACCGGTTTAGATTAGGCGGTTCAGCCTCCTGGCTTGAGTAGCCATGATCGTTGAGGCAACACGTAGTGCACTGGCCATGCACTCAAAGCCTTCGGTCGTGAGTTCGGGTCTCGGCAACCGCAGTCAAATGTGCCTGTGGTAAAGGACGGGGAGGGCCCACGTAAAATAATCGGTGTGATGGCACGCGTGGATGATGACGGGGTATCATTTGACTGCGGTTTCATGGATTTTGCTTATTTTCTTATAAAAAACACTACAATATAAATTGTAAAAAAAATATTAATATATTTTTAATAAGAATATACCAGAAAAAAAAAGTTAAAACTAGTACAAATAGGGAAAAAAGCCTATGCATCTTATAATACACACCAGGCATGAAGGGGTTAAAATACTCGCTTTCCTATTCACCTGTTAGATTCTACAACCACTTGGATGTAATTTACATAGTAAAATATGTTTGTCCCTTTTAGTTTTGGCTGAGATTTACAGATTAAGCATGCTCAACATCAGTCTACTAAACATCTTAAGGAGACATTAAATTTCACTAATTGCAAAAATGACACTTATATCCAGTCCCATAAATTGGTATTTCCGTTGTTACTTGATGTAACACTATAGTCCTTCCCAAATTTTCCGTTCCAAACTTCTTTGAATTCCCTGCATCTTCGCAGTCCATTGCCTGTGGTGTCGTGTGCTATATGAATGGGCGTTACATATAAAATAAATGGGAGTTGTTAGATTCTGAACCACTTCACGGAAGCAAATCATAAATTGTTCAAGCTGTGTTGGAGGTAATTTTAGCTCATCTACATGGGGAAATTTCACTTCACACGTTGATATCTCTGCTAAGTATTGTAGTTTCCGCTTTTCTAAGCCATTTGGTTTCATATTTCCAAGTATACCCAAACTTGTTTGTATATTTTTTGTTGTGAACAGTTTTTTCTATGAATGAAATTTTTGGCTTATAACTGACTCAATAGCTCTTAATTTAGGTAAGCTAAGTAGGTGAAATTTTAGAATGCTTAAAAAAAAAAAAAAAAAAAAAAAAAAAAAAAAAAAAAAAACATTTATACAGTTGTGAACCTGTTCTGGTCTTAATGAGGTATTAATTGCTGAAAATGTATAGTAAAAGTGTATATTTTTAGGAAAAGGGAACCATTTATGCGTTAGTAAATTAAATTAGTATAAGCAATTATATCAGTGTGCTTAGAAGTCATGCATCTATTTTCTGTTAAATATTTAAAATCTGACTTCTAATCGATTTTTGAGATGATCAGGGGCGGGAGAGCAGAATCGATTCCTCGAGCTGCGGCAGATATTTTGTATGTGTTCCTGATGGCGCGTACATGGGAAGGAGAGGTGAGAGAAGACAGTAGGCGGCCGGATTAGGAGTCACGACAGAGCAGAGGGCATAGTCCCTACGTTTTCCCAGGTTTTAACTCCCCCGGTTGCAGTGGTAATACCAGCTCCCCTCCCCACCCCTTTGCACATCCCATCAGAACTAGAAGAACTCCCCCGTTCAGGTGGATGGAGTTTACGAAAACATCCCTTTTCCCCGCAGATACTTGCAACCCTGAAAAACCAATCAGAGTGAACGAGAAATGAGAAGTGAGGTTAAGTGTTGGGACGTAATTTTCCTTCTTAACCTTCGCTTATTGACCCGGAGAAACCCTCGTGTGTCAGGAAGGTTGACCGCGGGAATTTAAGCCATGATTTCCCGAATGCACAGGACACGCGTTACCGCATGCGCCACCTCGGCCGGTTAGTTTTTGAGATATTAGGTAGCGATGTTAGGAAATACAATATTGGTGGGAAAAGGCATTTACCCTCTCCCCCCCCCCCCCTCAACCTATTAGGAAATTGAAAGTAAAGGGACGCACTCATTCAGAGGTTATTCTAATGTGGATGAAAGGTATAATTCAAGGTGATTTATTTTGTTGATTGAAAGTGATTTCTCCTATTACAACTGAGATCATGTGGGAGCGGACATGATTGAAGTGTTAAACTTATTCTGAAACAGCACATAGGCTCTAACCTGATAAGTGCACAGTGCAATAATATATGGACACAGCTTGTACCCCTAGTTGGTTTAATAACCCACTTTGGTATAATTTTCAAATTGCAATTTTGTGAAGCGCTCCGGTACGGAGCAATTTATATGGGATATTTCCCCTTGTTTTCTAAGCATTTATGCACTTCACTTGAAGCAACTCTAATTTTCATAGCTGTTTTGCAAAAAGAGCTCAAAATGTTAGATATAGCTATTGTGGGGATCAAGCTTTTGCATAACCAACAAAGTTGTGTAATCGATTTTAGTTTCGTTTACACCGGCAAAGCCTCCTGTTAAACTTTCTGAATCTGCCCCTTCCATAGTAACCCCCTCCAACTACCAGCGTTTCTCTCGCTGCTGGTGCGTAATGTACATGGGGTAGTTATGTATGATGTTAATAAGCACCAGCTTGCTTGTATACAATTAAGGGATCAAATATGTAGTTTTATCTCAACCCACGGTTATTGCAATTTAAAAGTATATCCCGGTCCCGGCGATATCAGCCGGGTTCAGGTGTATAACTTGCTCGATTGTAGAGTATCCATATAATCTCGTCCCCTGAAATGTAATTCACGAACCTCTGTGGCTCTACCGGGCTCTGAATGGTTCTATCTCCAGTTCAATGACTCCTTTATCTCTACAAAGTTCAAAACACCATTTAAAGTGTAGTCGATACAGAGATCTAAACATACTCAGTTATAGGTATCTCCGGAGGCACGCCATGAATAACATGTCTCATCTCATCTGTAATATGAAACAGAAATTTTACACTCAGTTTATGATTAACGCAGAAAAGGGAAATATAAGCTAGAACTGATACAACTACTACTGAACCTTAAAGTATTGGCTAAGGAAACGTATATTTTGGAATTGGATGTTTTTCCTTTTTGGTATAATTTAATGCCCATATTTACTACACGCGGCACCGCAGGCGGTGACGCTGATGTTACATGGAATGAAGATGGAGCACCGGTGGAATGACATGGCGGGGGAAACCGGAGAGCCCGGAGGAAACCCGCCCCAGCGCCGCTTCGTCCACCACGAACCCCGCATACGGTTACCTGGGATCGAACCCGGGTCGCTTTGGTGAGAAGCGAATGGTCTAACCACTCGGCTACGGCGCGGCGCATGCGTGCAGATGGGGTGTGCTAGAAGAAAGATTATTATGCTTGGCCTCCAACAGGCAGAGGACATCATGCTGGGACTTGATCCTAAACAGCCAAAACTGGCCAATCTTGGGAAAATACCTAACGGAAGTACGTTTACTAAGAGATTAGTTCTCTGTGAAAAATTTTTAAACAAATTTGGCACTTGAGCATTTATATGTCTGATTTAAAATATTTTTTTTATTCTATGTGCATGGATTACCAAAGAAAGTATTTTTCTAGAGAGTATGTAACCTCTTTTGATCCACAAAGCAATTAATTTAGTATTAAGTACGCAATAAGTACCACTATTGCTACTCAATATTTAAATTATTACGTAAAGATACTTCTACGGTCGAAAAGCTTCCGGGGTTGAATGTAGTGACCTATTAATCAGAACTAATACACTGACGCAGTGGAAAAACCCTTGGTTGCCATCTTCAGAGAATTATAACCTTAGAAATCTCTAAAGCACCCATAAAGAAGCGACTAAAGTAAATAAACCTAGAATTAAGGTCAAGGAAAGGGACAATAGGTCAAATCCAGTTTCTCCTGGACACCACCAGTAATGCCACTGCACAACAGTCAATATTTTCTGCTTCCAGCTAGAGCAAAGTGTTTGCTATCTCATTATCAGTTGCGGTTGATCATTACTTAAAACATCTGAAGGGTCTTTCAATAAATGGAGACAATTGAAGTGACGAGATAAGCGCCTAACCTTCCAAAAGTTCCTCTTCAGAAAATGAAACTAAACTATATGAGAAATGCTCCACGTGACGGAAATTTCGAGATTCTTAGGCTTTAAATGTTGTATATTGTCCCCAAAAGTCAAACATTATTGGAAAATCTGTGATTAAACCGTACTTATTGTAATTGTTTTCACTATATGTAAAGGATTTGCCCTTATCTTTACCACAATCAAAAACAGTGTTATTTGCGGATGACACCGACATTATTTTCAAAACTGACAATTTAAACAAACTACAATCTGTTGTGAATAAATGAAATGTAATGTTACAATACTGGTTAGAAAATAATAAACTTTACTTAAACATTAGCAGGGCTGTTTACATTAATTTAAGTCATCAGAGGGTACAAAAATCACTAAAAATTTTTTATGAATAACATACCCATCCAAGAAGTAAATGAAACAAGGTTTCTTGGTGTTTGGATTGATTCACTTCTCTCTTGGAATACTCATGCTGATGAATAAATACATAAACTCACTCGTTTGTGCTATTCATTCAGAGTTCTTAGTAATGTTGTTACGCTAAAAGTCCTGCGGCCAGTATATTTTGGCTATGTGTAAGCTCAAATCTCCTATGCAATACCATTGTGGAGTGCATCACCATAAGTACCCCAGGTATTTAAAATTCAAAAGAAAATTATAAGAATAATGAAAAACGTACCTACTCGAACCCCCGATGAGGGCATCTTTCAAGAATTAAAAATGCTACCTGTCGCTTTTGTGTATATCTTAGAAACTGTGCGTTGTCCACCAGAATGCAAGAGCGTTTAAAGAAATTTTGATTTTCATTTGCACAGCACCAGAATAGCAAATAATTTGCATTTGAATCCCATAGGATTAAAAAAGCTTCAATGGCATTTGCCCATGGAGGAATTTCTTTATATAACAAATTACCACAGAAAATAAAATCCCTCAATAATAAACAATTGAAAACTAAATTAAATAAACTTTTATCATTTTACATGCCATATACCACACAGGAATTTCTAAATCTTGACGCAAACGCTCCTCTCCGTCGAAGACGTCGCCTTTAAGACCTACAAGATCTCGTGTTTGGTGTCCGGACTAACTCTAGCAAGAGGTCCTAATCTGCAGGGTGTGCGTGGGTAATGGTAGGAATGGAACCAAACGAAGAATCAACCAACATATCACTTTATTTGTAAATTTCCAGATTTGTAGAGAACTGCCGACGATATTTAAATAGAATGTAACTTTTTAACTTCAACTACAACGTTATAACGCTTTAACTTTGTCACCCTTTAGCAACCGCCGAATTATGTATACGTGCTAGCTTACGCACAACTCCCAAGTTGTACGTGCGTTATCTCGACTCGATTCAAGACGAGTGTCTGTTGCGTTGCATTTGTTTTTGCGTGAGCAACACGAAGGAAGCAATTTCCATTGGCTAACTTCAGAGCACGTCATGGTAAGATAGGAATCAGCCCGCGGAATCACTATGGCTTAGTACAAACAACAATTGTAACCATATCGCTCATTTAAATCTGCCTAGGCTTCCATTCTTGAGACTTTAATATATTCAGCTTTATTACGTCTTCCCCTTAACTATTGACTAGAATCTCCTTTTGTTTCTTTCTATTATAAAATATATACATTGACATTATAATTTCGGTTTCAATCTTGGCCTCACATAAAGTGGTAGTTTTTTAGTCTTGAGTTTTCCTGTGTACAATGAATATATTATTTACTGTATATATTGTTGAAGTGGAGATTTTTAAAGCAGAAAATAATTCTTCTATTATTATAGAATTGTGATAGAATATGATAGAGTTATAGAATATTGTGATTCATTTCAGCCTAACATTATCAAATATCTTGTGAATTTTTCCTTTGAAGTTATTGTGTTTTGTATATTAAAATGCTAAAACGTCACAGAAAGTGTCACATGCTTGTTATATTAGTATATTTTGAGATTATATTTATTATATCACAGTGTATTATTGTTTTTGTACATTAATGATGTCACTGTATGTATTGCTTTCATTATATCACATTGGTTTTATTGTTTTTGTGTATTGACAATGCTACAAATTCCATGTAATTATTATGGCCAAATCTAAATGTATCTATGTATAAGTTGAGGTGTCCGATAACATATGTATCATGTTTCTGTGGATAAAATAAGTACAATACAATACTATCTTTTTCCTTGAAAAAAAAATAGATTATGTAACACCGTCTGACCACAAAATATCAATAAAACATTAATTTATTACGACTTTAAGGCAGATACCTTGATACCTTCATCCAACTTTTCAACGTACATCATAGAGAGTATTTGAAAAACACAAGAACGTAAGAAAGTAATATTATATCAGGTAAGGTTTTAGCATAGCACGCGCTATTTGCACACACGTGTATTTAAAAATGTCATCAATTTAAACGGCCAGAAAGGCCAACTCAAATTTGATCCTGGTTCTAAAACGTTTATAGACTTTTACATTAAGATTCTAGGAATAAAAAGTGATTATTATTTTCCGAGCTTTCTAAAAGTTCACTATTGAGCACCGTTAAACTAAGTAGAAAATAGTTTTCTACGTTGTGTATTTTACACGCCAATTACGTTCAGGTAGTTCACTCGTCCAAACCTCCTTTAGCGTCACTGAAATTACATTTGATATAACAATCACTGCCCACACACCGTTATGAAGTCAAGGTAAAGGTATAGTATGGAATAAAGTAAACTTTGACCAAATTTTCAAAAGCTGCAATTGCTAGCAATGGTGTGACGTTAGGAAAGCTGCACGCTGGCTTGGTATTACTCACGAAGACATTGAGGATTGGTCCATTCTGGTAGAACAGCTACTAAGATATTATTACACTCGCCTTGTATGGGCCATTGTTGGCAAATATCTGTTTTATTTGTACACAACAAGATACATAAACCTCTGAAGAGAAAACGACTGAGGGATGCAAAGGATAGGGTGAGACTGAAAAATTCAATGTTATAGGCGGGATTTGAACCAGGATTGTTCGGGTCTCTGTGTGGCCACTCTACCTCCTGAGCTATCGTGGTAACGTGCCGACACTGCATAAAGTTCTCTTCCTCACCTACATTTTTCCCGTTAAACCACACAAGGAGATCTCAATTGATATGAGATAAACATAACATACCTTAATGGCGACTTACAACATTGTAAGTACTTAAGCCCTGAGCTGCTAGTTTAAGCAACTATAAGGTAATAAATACAACTAAGTGTTATTCCACACAATAGCCATGTGCATGACAAGGCTGGGTAGAATGAGACTGAAATATTCAATGCCATAGCCGGGGTTTGAACCAGGGATTTTACGCTCTCCTTCGTCTAGCCACTGAGTCACTATGGCAATGTACCGATACGACATTAAATTCTCCAACTCGCTTGTATTTTTCCCGGTAAATCACACAAGTAGGTCTCAATGTATATGAGGTACACCTTAATGGTGACTTGCCATACTGTAAGTACTTAAGTCTCGGGCTTCTAGTTTACCAAGAAAAATGTGAGTCAGCTGGGGACTCTAATGTCGTGTCGGCAGGTTTCCATGGTAGCTCAGTGGTAAGAGCGGTCGAACCGACACCAGAAGATCCATGATGAAATTTCGGCTGTCATTCTACCCTTTCGAACCTTGTCCTTTACATGGCTATTGTATGGAAGAACGATTAATTGCGTGTAAGGGATGTTCTGCTCTTTAGAGGGGGAACAGTAGCACATGACAGCTCATGATGACGTCATACATAAATCAACTATTTACACTAACCACCGTGTTCCTCTCAAGAGCGTGTGGCACTTTAAGAGGCCTAAGCCTTGCTGATATGTTGAAACTCCAGTCGTAACCTTTCTCAGAAAACGCAGGAGTTGTTGATGTCAAACACATTCCTTACAGAGACATTCTTGTTAGAGCAACATAGTTCCTATGTGCGACTGGTTTAGTGTTGTAAAACTATCGTGGTCTACCACAGACCATCATACGTAAGCGCAGACTACGGCGGTTTTCGTGGTCCAATTCTCAGTTAAGGATACCCATCTGTGTAATTTTGAAAATCTACAGTTTTCATTGGATTGATTTGAAATTTTAACACAACAATCACTGTATAGTAAGGAGTACCTGTGCTAAATTCCATACATTTAGACAGATTACTTGCTAACATATTAATATTTTATTATATTTTTTTAATATTTGTATAAGTGGTTCCCCATGATGCAATTTTGTTTTGAAAAGCTTAATAATTTTCAGTTATGTCCTGTAATAGAATGTTAGCAAATTGATGAGATAACTTCTTAATCTTGTTATTAATTTGGATAAAAATAAATTTTAAATTTTAAATTCATTATTCTTTTCATTTAAATTTCGAAATGTAAACTTTAATATTTAATTTCTTAGCAATTATTCACATTATGAAAAAACGATCTCATGATTTCTTTTTAATGTTATTTCTAAGCGGATACACTAGATTTCATGCATAAGTACTGAAAATTGCATCATGTGGAGCATTTTAAAGAGCAAACAGTACTAAAAATAAAAACATGGAAAAACTAAGTTTGAAGTCATAGCAAGGATAATGGAACTGTATGGATTTAAATGGACATGACTACTTACAGGCAATCAGTTAGGTCACCTGACATAGTTAAAAAGGTCGTAAGGCTCTAAAAAGCGTATCAAAATAAAGGAGAAGATTTATACTATTTGATAAAACAAAAATCCATTTTTGGCAATTTTTGAAGTTTTTAGCCTTTTTACACAGATGCGTATCCTTAAGAACCTACCCACGTTACTTGTACGTTAGATGTGCTGCATACCTCTCGGGCGTCACCTCAGTCGTTCGCGTTATTTACTGTTTTTATCCTGTTTTATTAGATTCCTCTAGAAGCCGGAAGCGTTGAACTGTGAACCTTCTAGAAACTGACAGAGAGTATCTAAATAGCTGCTTACCCTACAGAGTATTAGTGTCTTCAAAAACATTTGGAAGCTCCTGTAAGTATAGATCGAAGACACTGATAGTGATAATCAGAAATGCTATTTTGGACCGAAAGGTACAATTTCTATTTTGATCACAGTGACCAAAGCCATGACCTCAGAGTTTGGTGATGGTTAGGTTTGAATGTCTCATTAAATTTCTTAACTCGTTGTATTTTGAACTCCTTTCCCTACGAATGCCACCAATATTACCAGTAATCCTACCATTTACGTCATTTTTGTACTGTATCAAACCTACCACGTAGTTTTGGTAGGCGCCAGCACTAGAACTTTTAAACTCACATGTCACTTGGTATAAAAAGTTATGCTATTAAGGGACACTGGGAGTGAAATTTTGGTCAAAATTGTCAAAAAGTCGAAAATTGCTTTTTACCTTAAAATGTTCTTGGAACACCTGCGCATTTGGATCGGCTGTCATTTTTCCATATCCCCCACTCCATGTGGTCATTACGGCCCTTTCAAATAGTGCTCATCCCTTAACGTACACAATATGTTCCTATATAAAAGCCTGTTTTTCTCAAAACTACATTTTTTCATATTCCAAAAGAAGGTCGCACCTGAGTTTTGCTTCAAATTCAATGAAAATTTCCAAAAGTATTCACAAATAGCAGCTTAACAAAATTATGTTTCAATATTGATGTTATCATTAACATGAATTGCAAAAACTTTTTCTTTGTATGAAAAAAATCAATAAATTTTAAGATTAAACTTTCTTTGTTATTAAAAAATATGTACAGCATAATCAGCAAACGTATTTGAAATATCTCTTAATACAATTGTTACCCATGTTCTAGAGTGCCAGTTCTGACAATGTAAATGAATTTTGAAAAGTCAATAGACGCGAGCTACCTTTTGAAAATGTGCCTATTAAATTCATAAAATAATTTTTATATCATAAACAAATTATCCAATTTTAATGAAATTTTGTGTACCTCCTATTCTCATATAAATACAAAAACAGTAAAACTTTCAGAAAAATCTATCCAGAAATGTGGAACTTTCAAATTTCACTCCCAGTGTCCCTTAAGCTGTAACATCGTAAATAACGTTTGGAAAGATTCTGTAGCTTCAATACCCCATTAACTAATAGAAACTTCAGCAATAACATACTACACAAAATTGTGGACAAAGATTTTAATAGTTATACATTTTTCTACAATTTTCTATTTTTATGTGTTTCCTGAATGGCTTGCCCATAGATTTACTTGCAACCAACGGGCATAAACTTCAGAAGTAAGTTGCATATACTTTCCGAACACTCCCGCACAGTTTCGAATGGTTGATGGACTTTATTATTGTCTTTATTATTATTGTAGTTGAATGCTGAGGAAAACGGAGGGAATACAAAATGCTGCTTAAGTTTCATGTTTCGAAGAAAAGCAGAGCAATAAACGGAGTACATAGTTTGCCCAGGGTCGTCTTATTTTTCAGTGGAGTAAGCTCCCCATATCGACCACACCATTCGCTTGCTATAATGCTTCCAGCCCATGACTTTCTGCATATCAACGTTTGTACGATGCCTAAATTTCAATTTCCATCAAATGACAACATCTCTAATAGAGATTTTATGGACTTCTCTTGTCCTCCACAAATATCAGGAGTGTAGGGAAGTTTTAGATACAGAAGAATAATGCTTTTATTTCACTCTTCCGCTTTAGTTCAGCTGAAACGATCAAAGCAACGGCAAAAGAAAGAAGCAATAACTCCGCAGTTCTATTTTCTTACAAATGCATTCCTTTTTCTCTACATTTGATATTTTCTTCCGCCCCCTCCCTTTATGGCATTCTGTACTCCTTTGTCTTTCCTTTTACTTAAGCCTTTGGTTACCATACTACATACGCAGGAAACGCCATGAGGTATATTTCATTCGCCAGTGTAATATTTTGTCCACCTTATATAACGCAAAGAGATATTTAATGTAAGAGATTTTATAGAATTGAGTCGACATGAGCAACTAGTGAAGATGTGGGATAATAATAAAATATGTGCATAGAGATTCCATATTTAGAGCCATAACTCCACTGTGATAATGATGATGATGATGATGATGATGATGATGATGATGATGATGATGATGATGATGATGATGATGTAATTATAGTATGGGATGCATGCGAGTCACTCTTTTACTGATTTCGTAGCTACAGAAATGTATATAGTCAGTTGTTGCGCTGTTCTTAATTTTCAGGTAGTTATGTATTGCGAAATTATTTTCTGTGAGTGGCGGGAAGTTGGTATTGCTTTTCTAATGGAGATTCTCTGAACTCCAGTCGGTGGAATAAGAAAACACCCTTCTTTGAATGCTATGCACTTACGACTGCGTGAAAATATTATTTTTCTGCATACATTACACACTAAACTAACCAACCCCTGCGCAACAGCCCTGTCCGGGCCAAGGCTTACAGCCCAGCCGCTGCGTCCCCCACCTCTGCCCACTACAGGCATCATGAGTGGGGTGCAGTACTGGAGGGTGGGACCTGATCAGCGCCCCGAGCTCTCCCGGCCGGTCATGCGGACTTCGTGTTCCGAGGGCACTACTTTTTATTCAAGTGGCTCTGGAATTGGCTACTCAGGAACCTAACGAGGCTGAGTGCACCCCGGACCGGAACTCCCGTCGTAGGAAAAATCTCCAACATGGATCCTCAACGCCAGAGGCAGGCGCAACGGAGGCGGTCACGTTACAGACTATTCACATATTACACCATTTCAATACTCAATGCAGTGAATTTGGTTGAAATTTTAATATATAAATTACGGTTCTATATAATATATGCAGGCTAAATTTCATACAGTAACAGATTTGTTTTGATGGGAATAATAGGCATTGTCTAATAACGCCAAATCTAAGCATCTTAAAATACTTTACCTCGTCCTTTGTTTATCCTGTTATTTTAAGAAGGAGCTAAGCAAGCTTTTATTGTTTCACACCAAAAGTATATGTGTGACACAGATGTACATCTACAATCAGGGAAATGGGAGTTTACATGCTATGTTTCACTTTACGTTGTGTAAAAATCAGTTGGTACACATCCAGGCTCACCAGTATTTTTGTCTCCTCGCGTACGGATAGTTAGCAGTGGAAGACCACTAGGCTTCTCTTTAATGGTTTGTTCACTTTAATGATAGCAAAACTTATGGCCCTAACTGCTACTGTATATAAGCTTAACTTCACAGGCAGACATTTAAACAGCTATGTGACATGTTTAAAGAGGACTTAGAGCTATAAAAATTTCACAGGCAGACATTTAAACAGCTATATGACATGTTTAAAGAGGACTTAGAGCTATAAAAATTACATAGCACAAAAGTAAAAGGTTATTAGCGTTAAATAATATCTACTGAAGTCTGCAGTTATGAATGTCGACAATTTTTACCCTTTTTTTCGCAGATGGGTGTACTTAAACCACCGTTGATTGCTAGAGGCCTCAGAGCTTTAGGTTTATTTAAATGTTATTGTTTGCAAACGAACGTACCTACGTAATTCCCAGACTATCACGTCTAATATTACAGTTTGCTCGATTGTTTGTTGCAGCAACAGCATATTCTGTTTGTTTCTTTAGCTACAAGATTGACTGATTGACAGTAAGGTGTCGCACAAGGGGAACAGGCCCCGCGCACCTGCTCCTTTTACCTATTGCTAACATTGGCTGTCTTACATTGCTTCGCCATTGCAAGTAGTATCTTACTACTTCTCACAAACACGAATGATCTACAAAACCCCAAGGATTTCGAAGAAATACATTATCTAATTTGCGATGATGATGCCTTACGCTGGATGGCAATAATCAATACATAACTAATTCTGAAGATAAACTGATACGGGATCTTTAGATTTCAAAACAGATTACGAAGAGCATGAAAGCAAAATGCATTTTTAGGTAGCATAATATGCCTAGCAAAGTTTTTGTTGTTGTTGTTATTATTATTATTATTATTATTATTATTATTATTATTATTATTATTATTATTATTATTATTATTATTATTATTATTATTATTATTATTATTATTATTATTATTATTATTATTATTATTATTATTATTATTATTATTATTATTATTGTTGTTGTTGTTGTTGTTGTTGTTGTTGTTGTTGTTGTTGTTGTTATTATTATTGTTGTTATTGTTATTGTTATGATCATGATCCCCATCCTCATCATTATCATCATCATCATTATTATTATTCACAGTGCACTTGAAATTACAAGTTGTATACCTGAATATCGTAATTTATTATCCTTCCATGTAGTGTAGTCCAAATTATAGTGTATACTGTATTCATACTACATTTTATATACCTTTGATTCATCTAGGAAAAGAATGGTAATGAAAACCACGAAGCATAATATGGGAATGAGAGGAAAATGTAATGTTAAAAGGTAAAGTGTAAGTATATAAATACAAAAATATAGCGCGGGCCTACTAGGTCTAGCGCGACCTGAGGTATTCTACCAGGGCGCGCCTAGCGGTAGATCAGTACTACACATGGACCTACATAATCTAGCACCCTTGATGAAAGAAACTGGTTGTACGATAAGCTACACTTGATCTCTGTGTGGCTGCGTAGACACAAGATTATAGCCTGGGGGAAACGCGTATTTTCAAACGTTGAAGTATTTCGCGACTCAAGTTCTGATTTCTTTCTACTACATTAACCAATTTGAGTTGCCTGAGTAACTAAATAAAAAGCTGAGGGTAACTCAGGCTAGATAACGGATCAGTGAATGAACGAAGTTAGCTTCACTCAAAACTCAGGTAACGCTGAAGATTACACGAGAGTATTGCATTGATTCACTTACAGAGACCAAGACTGATAAACCCAGCATTATTGGTACCTTAGTGCAGCCCTGGGCAACTGATGCTCTATGGGCGCAGCCCGCTCTTGCCTGATACCTATGTTTAGAAGGCAACAAAAATTAAGGTCGCTCAAGCTGTTCCACGAGTCGCCCAGGCCTGCCTTAGTGATGCATACTAGGCAACAAAATAAAGCCTAATCTGTATTCCAATATTTTGGTCCTTGTTTGGCGCAAAGTGAAACGCTACTACTACCAACAACTGCGCCAGGAACAGAGATGTGAAAATAAGTTTAGAAGTATTGATAGCGCGTTTAAGAGTATTACACTGATAACGTCTGTACCGTGAACGACACTTTTACTGCGGTCTCCAATGCTTTAATGAATATATACTGCCGGTTGCTGCTCTGGTGAACTATGAAATATTTCTTAACAGTATACATGTGTGGTTCCGCCTACTTTATGACTACACCTCCGAAGTTGCCACACCATATGTTGCCAAATCTTAAGCCCCTAAGTGGCATCTGAACAGCTTTTCAAACTGTAACTTATTAAATTCTAAGAATGGTTTCTACTTTCTAAGTTTTCTATGTGATATTCCTGTATATTTGCAACTATGCGATTTTTGAACGTACCTTAAACTTACGGATTCCTTGCTGGTTGAGTTTTATGGAACGTCTAATTGTCTTAGCTACTCTGACTTATAACGAGAGGGCGAAATATCATGCCAGAAGCCATAGGTTTAGTGCACAAGGGTTCTACTGTTGCTACTTGCGCATATACGCAGCTGCAGAAGTCTGCTAATGCTTGTGTATACAACACGACTGCGAGGTACCGGTTACGTTTTTCACTCTCCGTGCCCAACTAACGCGTATCGCATGTGATCGCACTCTATTTATGAACAATAATTGTTCAGAAATTATTTCTGTTTCTCAACCCATAAGTTCCATTGATAATAACGTCTCATTCGGTGGTAAAATTTCAACTTATGCTTCTTACATTATGCATTGCTTTTAATGTAGGAAAATTATTTATTTAACTTATTTATAAAAGTATTAATTTTACCAGTCAGTAATTCCGGTCTCAACACCTATATAACCAAGAATCGAAATTATCGATTTGTGGACATAAGTGAAGTCCCATCTGTAATTATAAGTAGGAGCCCAGAAGTAAGAATTCAGCGAGCGCTTCGCTGTATCAGATGAAATGCACCAAGAACACAATTCTTAATGTAGGGAACCCATAGAAAAAACCCATGCGTCAGGAAAGTCCGCAACAAGACATTAAATGTAAATCATACATGAAACTTTGTTTACCACATTTTTAAGTTGCAGGCTTGTTTTACACAAGTACTTAGGTTATAATAAGTAACTATTTGCGTTTGTTTCTCTTCTTTAGGTTGATTAATTAGCCTATGAGTCAGGCGTTTCAATTTGAAACGTTTACATAATTTGACTTAATAGTTTGTGGAACAGTTTTCCATTAGAAGAAATAAAACGGCCTAGCCTGGAATTCTGTGGTACTCTGGTTAAAATAATTGCTGGTACGAATCTCGCCAAGTTCCACTGTGTACTCTGAGAACTTTTTTGGTAGCAGTCTTCATTTTTCTTTTCTAGATTCATATCTTGTAGCAGCGTAACTCATGATTGCTTTGAAAAGTGACTTTCCAGTGCGACGGTAGCAGAACGATAGCCCTTTGCAATCAATAAACCAATGTACGGTGAGAGGGAACTCATGCAGTACTGCAGAACCGTCACATTATTTGAGAACTTCATGAGTTGTACGTCTTTCCACTCAAGTATTTTGTCATTTAAAACGAGCACTTTCCCCATTCCCTTCGCTGCAAGAGAAAGATACATTCCATCCGCCATATGCATGTTCTATTGTACTCTGAAACAAGTATATACCTGCAGACAAATCGGTGAGAACCTCAGCTCTAAATGGGCATTGTTCCGAGGAACCTTAGAAGCACACAGAACAACATGCATTCTGAGAACATCCATGATGTGGAGCAACAGATACAGGATGTTAAAAAACTATGTAATACTTGGTAGCTAGAAATATTCCTAACACTATCAAGTGGTCTAAAGGGCATTTATAATAAACTTAGACCAAAGTGAAAGGACTTATATGCTGCTATTTTAATCTTGGGCTGCTTTAAATTATATCATATAAACTATTTTCATTTCTGTTCTGGAAATTATTCCTTTGAAACCCTATTTTTTACCTTTTGCATTTTAATCAGGATAAACGTTAACAGTAACGGCTTCAATATACAATTTGCAGTATGTGCACAAAGAGTATACTGAGGACTGATACGGCGGTTAACTGTTTGGTATATGTATGTCTTGACTGTACACACTCTTTAAAGAGTTTGAATGAATTAAAACTACTGCGCTTAAAAGTATATTGCTCGATGTTTTAACAATAAAATAAAATAAAGAGAATGAAGAGAACTTCGGAGTTGATTCAAAGAAAAGTAATATGTACATTTTATTTGTCATGGTAATGCGTCAAACGTGGGATATTTTAGTTGTAATTGAACCATTTTTCAGAAAAAATAACTAAACTTTTCTCATACCAGGGGTAGGTTGGGGCTAGGGGATTTTTCTTTAAAAGCTTCTGCCTATTATACCTCAACGGTGAACTGATTCAAGTATGAAATATGGTAGTTACTCTCATTTTTACTTTCCCTACTAAGTATACTAAGTATAAGTATTGTATTCCACCAAAAAAATTCGATATCGAGATTTCACCGGAAATATATATTTTGAGGGCCCGTGAATCCAAAAAAAAAAAAAAAAAAAAAAAAAAAAAAAATTAAAAAAAGGTCCGTATATGTATGTTTCTGTGTGTGTGTGTGTGTGTGTGTGTGTGTGTGTGTGTGTGTGTATCAGTGTGTAGACAGCATAACTCAAAAACGAAAAGTCGGTTAAAAGCGAAAGTTGGTATTTAAGTTTAATGTCTTTCAAGGATGAGACATAAAGATTTTGAAGAAAATTCCTCCACCCTAAACTACCCTTTACATGGAAAACTTTCAGAAAATTTTTATTTTCTTGAAAATAGCTCTAACGATTTTGATTAAAATTACATGTTTAAGATATTTTTATGACAAATGAAATGTATATTTTGAACTTTTCGGCTTTAGCCTATGTGGTCCTGTTTATTCTGGATGACTTTTGAATAACTCGTAAACCATAAGAGGCCAAAACACATCATTTATTTCCAAATAATTTTTTTAGAGTGAACTATGGAGATATTCCTTGTGATTTTGTCAACTAACACGAAGATACAGGAATAAGAGATTGTAAGAATGGTTAGTACAAGAGCAGAGAAAGTCGTGTGAGTGCAACACATCAGATTTTTGTTTCGGAATTGTACTGTTTACACACATACACACAAGGGCAGATTAGTTTCCAAACTCACCTTTTGTGAGTCAGCATCCTAAAATCCTGTATTTGAACTCACAATATAAATTATCTGAAACTTTCAGCCAATTAGAACCCCTGAAAATAATTCTTTAGTCACCACTGATGCTGGCATTCAGAGACGCTCTTGGCGTGGTCTCATTAGCAATTCTCAGTTTATTAGTAGAAGACCAAAGCATATTTTACTGTCGGGTTTTGGATGTGGAGTGCATGTTATGAAACACTTGAGCAGATATATGAAACAAAATTGTACGTAAACTATGGCCGTATGCATTTTAGCAGGATACACACATTTATTAGGAACAAAGCAGTACAACTATTACACATCACTAAACTCTTAAGCAAATAAACATAACCCCACTTTTAGAGACATATTACCCAAGAGAATTTCTATTATGTGCTGAACTAAACATCAGTTAGATACGGCAACAATATCCTTTATGATCACAAAAGAAATATCTCAATATATTCTATTTTTTACTGCTGAAAGAAAAATCAGAATGGCAATTATACAATATGAATACATTAGACGTTTTATTTATTTCATATGGGTACATCTAACGTTTATTTGTCCAATACCATGCTCAAACAATAGCATGTTCTTCTATTAATACAGGGATCCCGAGCTCAAACTATGGTTGGGACAAGTTGGTTGGATACGGCCTTTTTCAAGGGAGCGGGTATTTGCCTGTGTGCGTTCGCTAACTCTAAGGTATTCGGATCCCAGGCTAGGATCGTGTTTAGATATAATATTTTATAAGAGATGCTTTTTTTTCTGTAATTTAAGTTATAAACGTGCACTGTTAACATTTATATATTTAATACCTATATACAGATATTATCAATTTATAAAGTTATATACGCATTTTAACTAATGTTTGATCAAAGAATTGAGTCTGAGACTAGGACCATCTGTGGGCGTAACATCTTAAGGGACACTGGGAGTGAAATTTTGGTCAAAATTGCCAAAAAGTCGATTTTTTTTTAAATACCTTAACATGTTCCTGGAACACCTGTGCATTTGGATCAACTAACATTTTTCATATCCCCCACTCCATGTGGTCATTACGGCCCTTTCAAATAGTGCTCTTCCCTTAACGTACATGGCATGTTCCTATATAAAAGCCTGTTTTTCTCAAAACTACATTTCTGCATATTCCAAAAGAAGGTCGCGCCTGAGTTTTGCTTCAAATTCAATGAAAATTTCCAAAAGTATTCATAAATAGCAGCTAAACAAAACTATGATTCAATACTTATGTTATTAAAATGAATTCCAAAAACTTTTTTTTGTATGAAAAAGATCAATAATTTTCAAGATTAAATTTTCTTTGCCATTAAAAAATATGTACAGTATAATGAGCAAACGTATTTGAAATATCTCTTCACACAATTGTTACCCATGTTTTGGAGTATCAGTTCTTCCAATATAAATGCATTTTGAAGAGTCAATAGACGCGAGCTCTATTTTGAAAATGTGCCTATTAAATTCATAAAATAATTTATATATCCTAAACGAATTATCCAATTTTAATGACATTTGGTGTACCTCCTATTATTATATAAATACAAACACAGGAAAAATTTCAGAAAAATCTATCAAGAAATGTGGAACTTTCAAATTTCACTCCCAGTGTCCCTTAACATTTGTTTAATTATTTTCCTCTCTGAAATCTATGAAAGTTTCTGTGTATACATTCCCAATTCATTAAACCAAGGTTTTAACAACCAATTAATTCTTCAGATTACGAAGGTTAGATTTCACATCATTAAGCTCCTTTGTTTACATTTTTCTGTAAATATTCATTTCGTTTAATTCTTGTGCATGTGTGCTTAAAGGCGCTGCTCATTGAGATTTGCACTGTGTGTATGTCTGTGTGTGGTTTGCAGACTTAGCTCCCCGACAGCTGGCTGACCCCTGACCCCGGGGAATTGGCTTGTAGGTCCTACTAATGACGAGTAAACAGAGAAAGAAAAGGCTGAGGATATAGAGCACTGTTCTACAAGCGCGTATTCTGTTATACGCCAGGGAGGTTAAAAATGAAAGTGAAGCCCTGAGTGTACTGCATATCTACCGATATGTAATAATGGCCAACCAGTTTATTGGCTTTTTTGGTAAAAAGGCCGACCGCTCGCGTTGTTTTATATCTCAGTGGCCACGAGAGTAGGTACAGACAACCTCCTCCATACCTGGACTAGACAGCCATTGTGTAGTCGCCACTTTAGTTTTCATAATGGCACTCACGGCTTCCCTGTGGGGACACAGTCTTCATTGCACGGGGTTTCTGATAAGAAGGATTTGGTCCCGGTTGCATGTGGTCGGCATTTCAGTCATGTTTGCTTGGAAATTTTGTGACGTAGCACAGTTTATTAAGGGGAGGCATCTGTGAAAATGAAAAAAATTCCACAATTTTTGTCACAATGTAGTGAAAATTTCAATGTATGTGTGCCAAAGCATAACTAGAAGGTTTACCAAATTTCACTTTTCTATGTAAGATAGTTTTTGCAAAAAAAAGTTTTATTTGTTTTTTTGCTGCAATTTTAGGGTAGTATAGCAAACGCTTCTTATAAAATATTATTTGTTCTAAGTAAACTAAACTCTGGCCATGTTTCCCTAGGTTATGTCTACAAAACCTGGTATTTTTATTTGGCTATGTCAAACAGTTTTGGAGAAAAAAAATATTGAATACCTCAATGTCCATTTTTTTTCAAATTATTAATAATTTTCAAAATAAAAATTCGATAACAATTAAACTACTCCATCTAGAGCATTTAAAATACCAAGTTTTATGAAGCAACTATCTAAAAACATGTGTGCAAAATTTAAAAGAAATCTATTAAGAACTGTATGAGAAGATGCATTTTGAAGATTGAAAAATGTGAAAATAGAAAGCAGAGAAAAATGACTTTAAAGTTTTAAGTATATGACAACATACATACGCCATGGGCATTTAAATCATGGCGTAATGGCCTCTTAAATGGTGATGAGTAAACGACGGTAGATTCTGAAAGTATTGTACAGACATAATTTTAAGGCAAAAAACGAAAAATCGTATTTTTCGTCATTTTTGTCCAAATTTCACCGATGCCTCCCCTTAAGGGCGGTATAGTCGCCTTATCTTACAAAGAGGCTATGTAAAGCTGTCACCCTTCCCCTCCTTGGCACCTCTATTATCAAGAAACGTGAAGCGCGAACGAATATAGAAACTAGCTCTCAACCTGGACCGATGTTGATTAATATAGTTATTTTATAAAGGGTGCTGAGTTATAAATAACACTTATAATAACCGTCAGTTTACTGTATTATTAATTTATTTGTGCGCGTACTTATAAATCTATATACTTGTTTATTTGTTTTTATTTATTTACTAGCTAATGAGAATTTATATGCAAATTATTGAAGATAGGAAAAATCGTGTTCATTACCATTCCTTGGATGATTTGTTTTTATGACTTATAACGTATACGAAGTTATATAAAATTATTCCCAATGAGGAGGACTTCATAGGTTATTCCCGGAAAATTCAAGATATTAATTTTTGTCATATAAATATATTAGCTGTATGCTATTTTAAATAATATCGTCACGCATTTTTTACAAAAATAAGAACAACGAAATATTTTCTATACAAAAGGTACTTTGTTGTAAGGACATCCTGTTTAAAATCGTCTTGTCATATCTTTGAATGATACTGAACTTAAACGCAAAGTTTGGTATATTGTGCATGGCTTATACTGATCTGTGTCATACATTCTTGGGAATAAGAAAGAAGCTTTAAAGCACTACAGGAACTGGCATCCACTCCTCGAAGGCAAGAAGCGCCACATGAGAGGAGAAAACAAAGCGAGCCAATTAAAAGGGAGCAATGCTTTAGAAGAACCCCCCCACCTTTTAACAACCGACCGAATAATCAGCGAAAAGTGGTCCCAATATAAATATGTGGTCACTGACAGCCAACCCGTCATGAAAGCGGTTAAGCCCTAAAAGGGCAGGTACACGAATGACACACCTCGAGCTGTTCTCAGCCTGCAAACGGAAGCGAGTGAGCGAGCCGACGCATCACATGCAGCGAAATAGGAGACTCTGACCGTGCCCATGAAGTTACTGGACGAAATATCTGGAACACCTATCTCCAGCACATCACGGCATAACGGTCTGGTAACAACTTCCGGTTGTTCTTTCATATATTTGCACAGCAAAGTTTGTTTAGTTAACCCTTCTATTCTTCCGTTTCTACATAGCTTAGTACCGAAATAATGTTATAAGCTTCTAAGAAATTCATAGCCAATGCTTCTATTCTAAGGTACTGTTACTTTTCATATCCTAATGCCAACATGTTAACTTCATTCGAAGTTGATCTTGTTTCCAAGCTATCATGTTCAGGTTACGTTAAGGTCGAGAGCATTGACGATGCTATACTTTCTCTATATAACTAGGATTCTTCTAATAACCGTTTTTGTCTAGTTTCTCCAAGATTTCATGCTGCCTCCTCTGCAGAATCAGGTTCTAGTTTTTATTTTCTTATCTAATGTTTTTGTAGCTAGTAAGAGCCTTTGGGGCACATTATATTACCTTACTAATAACGAAGAACATAATTATAGTGTTTTCTGAACTTCATATTCATTTTAGTGTTTTTGCTGGAGAAACTAATTATCCTCATAATTTCACATTTATTAATGTGTTTACATTGTAGCTTGTCTGTGTTACTCTGCACTTTATTATAGTTCATAACTGCAGAGGGTTGTTATTGATTGAATATATAAATAATTAAATTTCTGTATGTTTGTAAAAAACTAAACACAGATGCAGCAGACGTAAATAAAGAACATAAATATTATGATGCACTTCTAAAGCAGCATTTTTCAAGGAAGAAAAAGTTCCCTGACTTGCTAATTCCTGGAAATATAGACTGGATATTTTAATTAATTAAAACGTCAGTTCCAGGAATGGATAACCTTTACCCTCTCTTTTCTAGAGATGAACCAAAGCAAAAAATGCTACTGAGCTGATAAGTAGCAACAAATGCCTTTACTAACTACTTCTCAGTTTTGGATTCCGCATAGAGAAAATTTGAACATCAGGGACACTGGTGTTCATCTAAGCCTACAATAATTATGGATCCTAATCGTCACCTGCGGTGCCATTGGAAAAACAAAACATTTACAAAAATACTTTACTCGGAAGGCAAAACTATATAGGTGTAGCCTTGTTTTATAGTGAAATTTATCTCTGACTTTTGCCATGATACTGTTTTAAGGTTGCTGATGACCTAATAGTTGATTGCCCTTAAACCTAAATAATAATAATAATAATAATAATAATAATAATAATAATAATAATAATAATAATAATAATAATAATAATAATAATAATAATAATAATAATAATAATAATAATAATAATAATAATAATAATAATAATAATAATAATAATAATAATAATAATAATAATAATAATAATAATAATAATAATAATAATAATAATAATAATAATAATAATAATAATAATAATAATAATAATAATAATAATAATAATAATAATAATAATAATAATAATAATAATAATAATAATAATAATAATAATAATAATAATAATAATAATAATAATAATAATAATAATAATAATAATAATAATAATAATAATTACGACGACGATGATGATGATGATGATGATGATGGCGTGAGACGCGATTCAGAACTTCATACATTAAACTGCCTTCATAAGACCATTTTCAAAGTTTCTTGTGTCCTTTGTAGGTCAATGTAATGTAACGCTGTTATATGAATCCGAGACTAACTTGAGAATTAATAATAGAATTAACAAAAATAATGTAATCCCAATTTTGGAACGCCTGCCAGGGTCAACTCTTACAAAAATGCTCATACGTCTAGTTACATTAATTAATAGGCTTCAAATTTTGATATCTTGGGCTCTTCTGAGTATTTTTATAAACAGTTCCTAAAGCAACGCCCTGATTATAGATGGTACTGCAACGCGGCTACATGGCATGCAAATACTATCGAGAGATAACCGGGACTTTCTGGAAGCTTCCCTTCTTCGGAATTTGGAGCACTTTGGAACACTGTATAACATTCCATTGTCTATATAAGCAAGCGTTCCTGCCCTGGAGTCAGTGAGCTAGGGGACCTTTTCTGATATAACAAACTGTGTTATTCTCCGAGCGAGTTTGTAATATGCAGCGAGTACTGCTACTGTAGGAGAGATTAGAGAAGTCCTGGTGTTAGACGCCCCAGCGAGTTACTAAACCGTCCGGAAGAAGAGATCGCGAAGAAAGTGAAGTGACAGTGAAAATTTTAACTATATCAAGTTATTAAACTACAGTGAGAACTTAGTGAGATGACAATCAAAATGTATTATGTTGTTACATTATAAGAGCTGCAAGTATGTATATGATGCAGGAACTTGAAACCGTCATTAGTGTCATGGAAACTGATACGAGATGATTACTCCAATGATGGTGGTGGTGGGGTGGGGTTAGTAGTGGTGGTTGCGGTGGCGTGGCGGTGGCGATGATGGTGGTGGTATCAATTTCTTTAACATGAGATACGGAAGGAATAATTATAGCAAATACTTATATGAAAGCTGGCATATGAGTTACTAACAGTACGCTACAAATTCGTTTGCATGGCTGAAATTACAACGAGGGTAAGAAAGGAAAGAAGGGGAGCATCATGTTGCTCCTTGGTAATATGTAATAGGGTACGAAAAATCACGATTTGATGCCAAAGTAACAGATTCAGTCCAGTAATACCTCTCGTGGCGTATTTTGGAACGGTTATTTGGGACTTAGTATTTTTGAGAAACGGAACGCTGAAAACTGACAACAAAGTTCCTGAATCATTATCATCACTGGCACCTGATTCACCATCAATAAGAATAGTCGTCCTCTATGGTCTAGAAGCAGCATCCTAGCCTATGTTTACCGAGGTTGTGAGTTCAAATCTGGCGGAGGGCCTGGCTTTCTTCAGAAGTGAAGTAAAACCTACGATGCCGTGTCGTGGATTTATTACACGTAATAGAACCTCAGGTGATAAAGAGGCTTGTGAAAACATCAAACAGTCTTTCACACCCTGTATGGAACAGAGCACTGAGCAACATAGCAGTTGAAGAGCTTTCACAACCTGTATGGAACAGAGCACTGAGCAACATAGCAGTTGAAGAGCTTTCACACCCTGTATGGAACAGAACACTGAGCAACATAGCAGTTGAAGAGCTTTCACACCCTGTATGGAACAGAGCACTGAGCAACATAGCAGTTGAAGAGCTTTCACACCCTGTATGGAACAGAGCACTGAGCAACATAGCAGTTGAAGAGCTTCCACACCCTGTATGGAACAGAGCACTGAGCAACATAGCAGTTGAAGAGCTTCCACAAATAAAGCTCAAAAATAATATGAGAATGAAAATTTCTTGCACAAAGACAGAGAGAATATTCTCGTGGAAGGCGTCTGATACGATACCGGTAAAGATCCAACTTCCTACGCAGGAGGTAAACATATAAAATCAAGGAGAGGTGTTATTTAAATTAAATAAATGAGGGTGCTCAAACGAACAAATACAATATCCAAGAGAAGGAATAATAACGCAAGAGGCTAGCTGATTTGAATCGCGTGGGCAAAACGAAAAATAAAAAGAACAAGAAACAGACAAACAGCAAAGAAACTAAAATTAGCACAAATCGTTGCGTGGAAGGAGTGTTGTAGACTTACATTGGCCTTCCTTAGAAAATCGGGGATTGCTAGTGTCCTAAACTTCTTCCATACTTCTCCAAATGCAGCGCATATTATGCTAACCAATGCGCTATTACACGTATGTTTTACATTTGTACTTTCTCTACTGGTAACCAAAGGAAGTATTGTATTCCACCCAAAAATTCTATGTCGAGATTTCATCGGAAAAACATGTTTTGAGGCCCTCTGAATAAAACAAGGTATTTTTAGAAAAATTTACATGTGTGTGTCTGTCTGTCTGTCTGTCAGCCTATGGACAGTATAACCCAAAAACAAAAAGTTTGTTAAAAAGCAAAGTTGGTATTTAAGTTTAATGTCTTTCAAGGATATGACACGAAGATTTTGAAGACAATTCTTCCAACCTAAGCTACCCTTAACGTGGCGGCGCCGTGGCCGAGCTGTTAGCGCGCTCGC
Organism: Tenodera sinensis; assembly: GCA_030765045.1. Lineage (NCBI taxonomy): Eukaryota > Metazoa > Arthropoda > Insecta > Mantodea > Mantidae > Tenodera > Tenodera sinensis. The sequence continues at coordinate 26,987,045 of CM060962.1, read as the reverse complement.
CTACCACCTAGGCGGCCCGGGTTCGATCCCAGGGACCCGCATGTGGTATTCGTGGTGGACGAAGCGGCGTCAGGGCGGGTTTTCTCCGGGTACTCCGGTTTCCCCCGCCATCTCATTCCACCGGTGCTCCAACTTCATGTATCATCAGTGTCACCGCCTGCGGTGCCGTAGTAGTAAAAGCGGGCGTTAAACACTACAACAACAACAACTACCCTTAACGTGCAACATTATTCGAGAATTTTGATTTCCTTTAAAATGACTATAACGATTTTGATTCAAATGACATATGTTTAAGACATTTCTATTACAAATGAAATGTATTATTTTGAGTTTTCTGGCTGTAGCCTATGTAGTCCTGTTTACTCTGGATGACTTTGGAATAACTCGTTCGTAAACCGTAAAATAGGCAAAATCTTATACAAAACATGTAGATGTCGCTAAAATACAATTTATGTCCAAATAGATCATTTTTAGAGTGAACCATTTCGGAGACATTCCTTGTTATTTGTGTCAGTTTCGGAAAACTTAAACTTTCGTCAAATGCAACATCGTTGTTCATTTTTTTTTTCGTCAAATGCAACATCGTTGTTCATTTTTTATATGTTAACCGTGCAAACAGAACGGAGTCTTAAAGCTTTAAGGGACACTGGGAGTGAAATTTGAAAGTTCCACATTTCTTGATAGATTTTTCTGAAATTTTTACTGTGCTTGTATTTATATGATAATAGGAGGTACACCAAATTTTATTAAAATTGTATAATTCGTCTATGATATATAAATTATTTTATGAATTTAAAAGGCACATTTTCAAAACAGAGCTCGCGTCTATTGACTTTTCAAAATTCATTTATATTGGCAGAACTGATACTCATGGGTAATAATTGTATGAAGAGACATTGTAAATACGTTTGCTCATTATGGTGTACATATTTTTTTAATGACAAAGAAAATTTAATCTTAAAAATGTTTGATTTTTTTCATACAAAAAAAAAAGTTTTTGGAATTCATGTTAATGATAACATCAATATTGAATCACAGTTTTGTTTAGCTGCTATTTATGAATACTTTTGGAAATTTTCATTGAATTTGAAGCAAAACTTAGGCGCGACCTTCTTTTGGAATGTGCAGAAATGTAGTTTTGAGAAAAAAACAGGCTTTTATATAGGAGCATCCTGTATACGTTAAGGGAAGAGCGCTATTTGAAAGGGCTGTAATGACCACATGGAGTGGGGGTATGAAAAATGTTAGCTGATGCAAATGCACCGGTGTTCCAGGAACATTTTAAGGTAAAACAACAAGTTTCGACTTTTTGACAATTTGGAGCAAAATTTCACTCCCAGTGTCCCTTAAAATATTTGACTATCGCTCAAAGCCTACTGTAATCCCATGTTCCGCTTGTACCTACAAGGAAATAAGCAATAAGACAATTTCTGCAAATGCTTATTTCAACTAACCCGAAGAGGATATAGGAATAAGAGTTTGTAGGAATGGTTAGCACAAGGGTAGAGAAAGTCATGAGAGTGCAACAGATCAGAATTTTTTTGTTTTGTCTCTTACTTTCACAGCCTACATTGGAGAAGTATTAACATTCTAAGCTCACGACTTAGAAAATAGTCCTTCACAAAACCTTCTTGATCCGGAGGTTGTCAAAATACATATGGCTATTTAAGGTTGGAGGAACACAAAGGTAAATGATATTATTTAGTCATTACTTATCAGCTTTAGTTGGAAAGGAAATCCTCGCAATTAAACTTTTTCAGTCCTTTTGATAGCTTCAGTTTTCGAAACAGATGAGTCATGTTTCTAACCGACAAAGCGTTCATGGAAATTTGGATGAGATTTAAATCGCCATGATAAGCGTTCCTTATTGCAATAGCTGAAACATGCTTATAGTTGGACGGACAAACACACGAATGCAGCAATAAAGAACCTGAAATTCTCTCCCCGTGATTTGCAGTGGTAATGTAATGTCGCGCATGTAATGGGCGAAGCGCCGTGATGGGACTGGCGAATGCTGACATCCAAGTGGTAAGAAAAGGACGCCTGTCACTGAAATAAAAAATACATAATGGTGGATCATGCAGAGTGCTGCAAAAAGCAATCTCCTTTTAACGTGCTTCTCAAGAGTTCTTGATTGTGGAGAGAACAATCATTTCCTAAGACAAAATACTCAGAGATAGTAATAGAAGATAGAAATAGCATTTCTTTGGTACGATTCTCTTTATCCGTAAAGCACTTCTGCAAACTGAACGCTTTAGTAGCAAGCTCAGAGTTAACGAAAGTTTTAAGTGGAATTGAATTCATGAATACATGGATAAATTTCTCCATTTTCCTCACTCCCAAAGCTTAATCTTGCATGCCAATGGTGCGGTTATAGCGACGATGAATATTAATGGTATGAATTATTTTGGCTCATCACCTTCGTCAAGCACAGTACAACCGGAAATTGGTATGCCTTAACAGTTTATGTATGTCCGTTGCACAACAACTGGCATGCACCCATCATGTTCAATGGTGCGTGTCAGTTCACGTGCACCTAAATAGCTGGCTTTTACAAGGCAAATGATACATTTCGTGAGGAATCGTAAATCTCTGCATTAACAATAGCAGTAATAGTGGTAGTGGTAAAGGTAGCGGTAGTGGTAGCGGTACCGGTAGCGGTAGTGGTAGCCGTAGTGGTAGTGGTAACGGTAGCGGTAGCGGTAGTGGTAGCGGTAGTGGTAGCGGTAGCGGTAGTGGTAGCGGTAGCGGTACCACTAGTGGTAGCGGTAGTGGTAGCGGTAATGGTAGTGGTAGCGGTAGCGGTAGTGGTAGTGGTGGCGGTAGTGGTGGCGGTAGTGGTGGCGGTAGTGGTGGTGGTAGTGGTAGTGGTAGCGGTAGTGGTAGCGGTAGCGGTAGCGGTAGCGGTAGGGGTAGGGGTAGAGGTAGAGGTAGAGGTAGCGGTAGCGGTAGCGGTAGCGGTAGTGGGGGGTAGTGGTAGCGGTAGTGGGGGGTAGTGGTAGTGGTAGTGGTAGCGGTAGTGGGGGGTAGCGGTAGCGCTAGTGGTAGTGGTAGCGGTGGCGGTAGCGGTAGCGCTAGGGGTAGGGGTAGGGGTAGAGGTAGAGGTAGAGGTAGGGGTAGGGGTAGGGGTAGAGGTAGAGGTAGAGGTAAAGGTAGAGGTAGAGGTGGCGGTGGCGGTGGTTGCGGTGGCGGTGGCGGTAGCGGTAGGGGTAGTGGTAGTGGTAGCGGTGCTGGTGGTGGTAGCGGTTGCGGTGGCGGTAGTGGTAATGGTAGTGGTAGTGGTAGCGGTGCTGGTGGTGGTAGCGGTTGCGGTGGCGGTAGTGGTAATGGTAGTGGTAGCGGTAGTGGTAGTGGTAGCGGTGCTGGTGGTGGTAGCGGTTGCGGTAGTGGTAGTGGTAGCGGTAGTGGTGGCGGTGGTGGTGGTATCGGTGGCGGTGGCGGTGGCGGTGGCGGTGGCGGCGGCGGCGTAATAGTAATAGTAATAATTAATAAAATGTCAATGAAGATTATGATGCTGATTTGCTATACTAGTGGATGTTTTGTGGGTCTTGCTATTTTAGAGATTCATAATGAGAAAGCTCTGATTCTCTCTAGCATTTTCAGCGTAACGAAATACGTGAAGCTTTGGTCTCCTATGTCACTATGATATCTCTGGCCCTATGGGATTGATTGCAAAAAAATACCCGGTTGTGTGTAACCAAAATGCCTTTTTTAAAATGACAAAGCTTTCTTGTTAACTTTACATATTTTGACAAAATGACAAGTCCACCTAATTTTTTCTGGAATTTTATTTCTCTTCTAATACTTAATCACAAAACATGGTTGTCTTTTAATCATTTATACAATTTACAATAATTGTTCGTGACCTTGAAAGTCACTGCTGTTCTGTCCTTTCCTAACATTGCCACACGCTTCGCTATCTTTCTACACTCTCTAACAGCTGCCTTCGATGGTATACTCGCTGAACGCTTTTCCAACACAACTCGGAGAGTGCTTCAACATTTTAAAACTAACACAATACGAAAACTCACTTCACTCACTCGCCTACATGGCCTAGACGAAGTGCGGGTAAATTCCTTCCAATATACACCTCCCGAGAGACTTTTCGTAAACAAGCTGGCAGTCGAAAGGTTCTGGAGCAGTCTAGAGTCTGTCTTTGTTCCAGCCCATCCATTGTTGTTGTTTATTGGCTGTGCGTTGCCCAGCAACGTCGTAGTTTGAGGTAGCTTAACCTTGAGCGTGTCTTTGATGGCGGCCGGCCGGCGTCATAATATTGCTAAAGACTACACGTAAGATGCCTTTAATTCGGAAGGGAAATATAAAAAGAAATAGCTTTGTGCAGTCGGTGGATCTAGAAAAAGCCGGAAAGTTGTTCTGCTGTGGTAAATGTCCGCCCTTTCCTTAAAATCGGACTAACTCCTCTGGAATCCAAGTAAAACAGAATAAATATTTCAGCTACATCGCTTTAAGCAAGTTGTTCAATAACATTTTGTGAGTGAAGCAGTTATGTAATATGTATGAGTGACTAGGTCATAACTAGAGCGCGGAGCAGTGTGCAGTCACACGTGGTGCACTTAGTTGGGCACTGAGAATATGTTACAGATACCGCGCAGCCGTCGTAAATGCACACGCAACAGGAGACGCCTGCAGCTGTGTACCTGTGAGAACCCATGCGCCTTAAAGTTGCGACTTTTTGCACTCTTATCCTCCCTCTAGTCATTACAGTTCAAGAGTTAACTCCGATTGTTAAACTTCAAAGTATGTTGTAGATAAAATAAAATTTAGGACTTCTAAATTAAAAATGGAATTTCAAAGTCCTCAATGCCAAATCATGTAATCTGTTTCACGTGCCCAGTGGGCAGATAAGGTCTGTTATTCATATTCTGTTTCCCATCTAAATGTTTCCATCACTGTCTTATTTTCGGTCACTTTATTTCCTTCCAGTATCACAAATTCTGTTTTTGATCGAACATATCAAGCCGACTATTTCTTTTTTGGTATATATGAAGCTCAATGTTTGGGTTTAAATTTATGCTCGTATGTTGCAGTTGTTCATTTTCCCTAGGAAAGTGTTTAGATTTCAAACTGTTTCATTTTATTTTCTCTCTAAATATGTACTAAAAGTCATTATCTCATTTGCTGAATTTTATTTCTGAGCGCTTATCTTCCGTGTTGTTACTTAATGAAGATTAATACATTACTACTTATATATTTGAGAAAAGCAGGTTTCCATGTGAAATCGCTTTGTGTTACTAAATGTTGCTAAATCTATGCTATACGATACCGCAGCAGCATACACCCTATAGTCTGTTCCTTACAGCAGAATGGTACAACATTTTTAAATTATTGCCTTCTCGAGGTCCGAAAAGTTTGTGCAGCAAATTTCCAAAACAAATGAGTTTCATATGGAGCGTGAAACTTGCAGGGCACAAGACAGGAAAAGGAAAACTCCACAGACCGTTCGCCTTGTTTCATTGCAAAATCCCTGCGACGAATTCCACTCCGGCACGAAGCCACAGTTTGTCAACTGGCGGAAGTTTTCTAGATGCGGTTCCCTTCTCTAAATGCACGTTATCTCTAAAGAGAAACATAAGGTAACTTAAAGCCTCATCGAGCTTTAAACACTTTTGCACCATGTTGGACATACAGTAGACCAAGTTTAGTCAAATTTAAACTGTTGATCCCTGTTTAACATTAAATTATCCTTTTCTGCAGCATTACTTATTAGCTTTAAATGTTTTTATTTGCCTGTGCCAGTAGATATAACTAAAATTTAAATAGTCGTATTGTGAAAGAGACATTTGCTCCACCACTCACATTTAATATCGCAAAGAACAATTGTTCTGCGATTAGAACGCCTCTAAAGTAGAGCTGTAACGCTATCATAGACTATCATTACTAAGTACAGACTACGGTAGTTTTCCGGTAAAACTGGTCAGTGAAGAACCTACTCGCATTACCTGTACGTTAGGTGTGTTGCATACGTATCGGGCGTTACCTAATATGGATCACGTTGTTTACTGTTTAATCATGTTTTACTAGATTCCTATAGTAACTGAAAGAGTTGAACTTTGAACTTTGAACTTCGAAACTGAGAGCGGATATATAAAGGGTCACTTAACCTAAGGAACATTAGTGTCTTCAAAAACATTTGGAAGCTCCCCTAAGTACACTAAAGTTCAGATCGAAGACACTGATAGTAATTACGAGTAACGCTATTTTCAACCGGGAAGTACAATTTTTATTTTGATTAGAGCCACCAAACTCATGATCACAGTTTTTGGTGATGTTTGTATTTGAATTTGTGCTTAAATGTGTTAATTTGTTGTGTTTCGTATTGTTCCTTTCCCTACCAACGCTGTCAATAATACTGGTAATCTTACCACTTACTACGTAGCTTTGGTAGACGGCAACTCTACCCAAAAGTTACGGATTGGTTACGTTGTGAATTGGAATAATACTATACAATCAGCAGACCGAAATGGCAGTTGCGTCTATGACTAGCATTCGATGACATTTCAGCCATTCTTCAGTACCTTCTTCATCATTCACGGCTGTAGAGTCAGAGTCTGTGAATTTAGGAGCACGACATATTGTGATGGATGTGCTCGAAATAAAGGATCCTATTTTGGCACATGGTATTGAAGCCTCTATCCAAACTTTTCCGTTGGGATAGGGAAGCAAAGCTTGCATCGAATTTTGGTTTAAGGGCGCTCTACTTCGAGGTCATCAGCGAGTTTACATCGGGATGCTGCACCTAGAAATGCTAGAGAACCCGTCTCTAGATCTGTCCAGCCTCTATACTCTCGCCACTGCCCATCTCTTCTAGAAATATTAGGGGCCTTAGTCTTGAAAACTTCTCCCATCCTGCACTTATACGTGAGATTAGAGGGCGTTACACATGAATAAAATTTTCCCCACCTCTGCCGTAGAAATGTTATAGGCGGTTAACATTTGGGGGGCAAATGAATAGCAAGAGCCACACGACAGTTTTCGAGCATGAGAGATTCCCCGAGATAAGGTGAAAAGTCCCTGACATATCCACAGTGCCCAATCAGGTTGAGGTTGGATATCATTGAAAAATTAACTGACTAGAAGAGTGGAAAAGAAGACGTTCTGAAAATTCAAACCCCACGTTCGCTGTGATAGAAGGGGGAAAACACTTAAAAACCCTCGACCAGCGACCGGTAAAAGCAAGCAAAGGATACAGTCTAAGGCTTCAGAATTGGTATCCTATATCATTTTATTGGACAGTCATCAGAAACAAACTCATAGTAAGAGTATCATTTGTTTACGATGTTGGAATCTAAGCTGCTTAAGAAAAGAAATCATGGTAGAAAACTTTGCATTATTTTTTTCATGTGTATCTAAAATACAGAGCTTGTGCTTTCCGTTAATCTACGACACTTCTCTACAAACTCTTTACGCCTGGAGAGGAGCGATTTGGAGACTTCATGTAAATGTCGACCAATTTCAGTCCCATTTGGTTGAATATGAATATTGAGGAAACATTTTCGCACTGCATTGCTTATATGACAGATTTCAATGACTTGAAGCCCCAAAAGTTCAGTGCAGAGTCTTAAGTTCCTTTATAACTGGATTGGATAAGGGTGGTCTATAATGTTCACCCCATCCAATTTTCCTATGATTTTGTTGCAATGTGTTATCAATAAGTATTTCTCTTATGATTTTACAAAACTAAGTACAGTGAAAAAAAAATTGGGTTCCCCGCCACTTTCTATCCACATTCTGTATGCCTATTTTAAAACGCTTTTCAAACACAGAAACCAGTATTCTTTGTTTCATCTATACAAAGTTTTTACATATGATACAAGGAAAATTGTAGACTGTCTTACGAGCACGAATCTCCAAAACTAAATCTGTCGTATATCAGCCCCGCGCTTGGAAAATTGCACTGCTTCTGGTCACATTATTTACAGTTATAGCACAGGACTTGGAAAACATAAAGAGTAACTTCAAAAAACCACGCTAACCTTATTTTCAATTTTATAATATCTGTAATAATTTTAAAAATTATACTTACTGTTTATTTTCAACCTCAAATGTACAAAATCGCACCACTTGGCAAATCAAGGCACAAAATTTTGCACACGCTGAAACTTATACCCTACTCTACCACATAGAAATCCACTCTTACACATATTTTAATCACTTACGTGGAGATTTAAAACATTTTCACTGTTCACAGCACAACATTGGACACCTATGGTTTAGGTACGAGTGAAAATGTCAGACCTTTAGAAACTTACAAAACTACTCCATCGATAAGCTCAATTCCTTCTCACAGAATACATCAGCGTGCTCCCGTGTAAGGCAGTAAGTATCCAATAAAATTAGAACTATGTACAAAATAAACAGGTCAGCATAATATTTGAGTCATGTTTATTATTTGCAACTTATACGCTTGTTGTTAATCCATTGTAGGGTTTGAAAGTCAGCTATAAAATTTAATTTGAAATGCAGAAGGTTGCATGTTTAAAGTTTTGGTTTAAATATGTGTTGGTATATGTGATAACTTCATTTCATTTTGGCTATTGTGCAACCCAGCCCGCAATGCTGCGCTGTCATTATACAGCACTGAAAGTCGTTTGTATGAAAGGCCTATTCACAATGTAAACTAAACATAACGTAATTTAAACGTAGGGCCCTGAGATCAGATTATTTAATGTAACTATTCACAGTGATTTAGTAAACATAAACACCAACACATACATGAAAGGTTAATTGAAGTTTTAAGAGCACCAGGCTTTCACAGTTATTACGTTTACGTTAATTGCAAACATATGGATACGCGCTCTTCTGTTTAGGAACATTTCACGGGCTGCTGCAACTCCATTGAAATATATTATACATTAACTAAAAGACACATCAATTTGTTTGCATTTTCGTTTTATATCTCATTAGTTTTTTTTATTTAGTTGTGTATCCTCAAGTTGAAATATTAATGTATCTCTCAGCTCTAATCCGTTACATGTCTTGATAGTGCTCAACGTCCGTTTTTCTGCGTATAGTACCGTAGAGGATAGACACAGATGATGAGCATCAAATAAAATGAAAGAAAATTTGCGGAGGAAATGTTCCAGACCGAAGTTTACAAATCCTCCCGAATATTTGCATGTCGTGACAATTGAAACAAATTTGGAAGAACCCTCAATCAGGTAGGATTTTCCCGGGATTTGAACTGAATATCTCGCGCACACCAGCCTGTACTAGTCAAATTCTACTACTGAACTATTGATATGTATGACTAAAATCTCAAAATTCTAAACTAATAATGCTAGCTTTTAAAATGTATACCATGTGTGAAGTGTAATACAAACATGTTACAGTCTAAATGTCAAGTCATTTTGCTTCAATAGCTTAGAAATTCTGATTAAATTTGCTTATTTTTTGTGACGCCACTAAAAGGCTCCCTCGCGACAAAAAAGAACATAAATGTTGGTCTAATATTTTAACTCTAGGTTCAAACTACATCTACTTTTTAATATAACACTAGATTTATCTGTGTTCTTTCGTTTAGAATGCAAACATTTTTAAACTTACAAATACAGTTTTTTGCCTAAATATTGTAATTTATGTATTTGAAAATTGAAAATACTGCTCAGACAGTAAAACCCAGGGCAGTTTTTATTTTCTATGTCTGTGTGAACATGTGCACCAAATTTCATTAGTGCAACACAAATACTGCTTCGTAACAACATTTAACAGGAAGAAAAATGCTGAAAATTTCAATAGCAAGAAAACAATAATAAAAGATTTGAATAAATAGCTTATATTAAAATCCGCGCGACATTTAAATGTTCAGTTCAAAAATGGCATGCGGAGACAAATTATGCATCTTATGCATTCAAGAATGTCTCAATTATTTGATAGAACTGCAATAACTTTTGTTCTTAATTCTAATGAAATTTCAATCGTGCATACACTTGATTATGGAGATTTTCAACTGTTTCAGCTAACACACTGTGTCTTCCTTTTCACTTTCCCTTGTAATTCGTTATCTGCCCTTCCCTTTTTCTTTATCATACTCTCTTACTCTCCCCCTCCCCTTCTCGTTCTCGGCCTCTATTTTAAGTTTTGATGCACAGCATTAGTAAACCCATTTGGGGTAAGTGATTTTGTATTTTCCCAGTTAGGATTGCTTTTGGAAAGACATGCTTTACTAGACGATCTCTAACAAAGAATCATTTAAAATCCACTTTTGGAGAAGATAAAGTGAACTATTTATCCATCTTGCCAATAGAAAAACAATTTACATCAGACATAAACATTATTAAAATGCCATATATTCCTTTCTCCAATACAAACTCAAGTCGAAGTTTTATACACCAATTTTCATAACAACCTCTTGGCTTAGTAAAAAAAATTGCAACTTATTCATACATCCATCTGCATATACAGATATCGTATTTCCGCCTCTTGTTCATAATGGTAAATATTTCTGAAGCAGTCAGTGTAGATTATATTGTACCTACTTAGAAGCATCCAGAACCGTCGTATGAGTCAGATGCTTTGAAACAAGCTCAGAGAACAGCAAACGTTTCAAAAATGTGTAGCTTTAAATACCTAAAAAATTTAAGCAAGAACAGAAATTGCCTCCTAAACGGGTAAAACTACAACAAAGTGACTTAACACAAACTGTATATATTAATGAATTCTACATTTTATGACGTATATTTTGTCAGAATAAAGGGGTCTTCACTGATAATTCAAACCGCACATTTTATTCCCATTTCAACTCTTTATACACGTTAAAATGTTAACGTGTCGTTCGATTTTTTGAAAAAACAAAAGGAAACTGGAACTTCTCCTTGCAAACTACAGCTACTGGTAAATAAATTTGGCTAAAAATTTCTGTTGCATCACTACAAGATGCTGAATTTGTAAGAAAGTTATGGATATACTACCTTTCGTTTTTAGTTCAAGATAGACTCAAGCAAAGCAAACATTTTTGTAAGAAGATACTTTGGGTAGTGATCCTTGAATCATCTAGGTCCAACAAAATATTCACATTCAATATTCGAGCGTAATGAAATAATTTCTCTACCTAACACAAGGAAGTGTCAGATGAAGCAAAATTGCACATATAAATATGCACAAACACTTCACGAGTTTTATTTTGGCTTTTTATTATGGAGGCTGACATCGCGTGTTATTCATAAAAATCTGATGTGTTGCACCCACATGACTTTCTCTACTCTTGTACTAACCATTCTTACAATCTCTTATTCCTATATCTTCTTCGTGTTATTTGAGATAAACATTTGTACAAATTATCTTATTGTTTGTTTTCTCGTGGGTTTAAGCGGAATATGGGAATGAAGTGGACTTTCAGCGATAGTTAAATCCTTTGAAGCTTTTAAATTCCGATGCTGCATTTGACGAAGTTTAAGTTTTCCGAAACGGACACAAATAACAAGGGATATCTCCGAAATGGTTCAACTTACACAAAATATTTATTTGGAGATAGATTATGTGTTTTAGCAGGATCTACATTTTTTTTGTGTAGTAAGATTTGGTCTATCTCTTACGCCTTAAGAGTTATTGAAAAGTCATCCAGAGTAAACAGGACTACATGGGATATAGCCAGAAAATTCAAAATATACATTTCAGTCGAGATAAAACTATCTTACACATATGTCATTTTAATGAAAATCGTTTGAGCCATTTTCAAGAAAATAGAAATTTTCGAAAAATGTTCCATGTAAGGGATGGGGCTATTTTCTGCGGAATCTTCGTGTCGCATCCTTGGAAGACATTAAATTTGAATACCTACTAAGGTTTTTAACCAATTTTTTGTTTTCGAGTTATGCTGTCCAGAGATTGACAAACACATAGACACACACATACATAGACCTTTTTTCTAAAAATGATCCTTTTGGATTCAGTGGTCCTCAAAACACATATTTCCGGTGAAATCTCGTAATTGAATTTTTGGGTGGAATACAATACTTCCTCTACTTACATAGTAGAGAAAGTATAATGGAAAATTAGCACACACTTTTTGCCATGTTTGTATTTTCCGTTAAGGTTACTTAGCGAAGAGTAAAATGGTATTTGAGTCTTCCACTATTTCGATGTAATGTTTGCTGCCTTCTCATACCGGGACCCCTCAATACACCTCTAGAGGACCTTGGTAATGATGTTGTTGATACTAGAAACCCTTCTACCATCGATTTCTAATTTACATAAAGATATTAAACAAGGCATATAAATATATTCTATATTTAACCACAGGTGATATCAACTTTGAAATATAATCGAAGCACACTCATGAATTCTGGTATTAGCTATTGGAAAACACCATCTTTTGAGATCAAAGTATAAATAGTCCTGCCTGTGACCTGTAATTCTAGTCTGCTGAGCGGTGATTCGAGACAAGAATGTTCAGGAAACGAAAGCACCCACCGAAACCCAAAGTGTTACGCGATCCTGTCTAAATTGTCCATGACAAATGGGAAATGTATCTTTAACGGGGCCTCATGAATATCGAGTGAACTTTCTGAGACGTTCAAGCCTTGTCTTATTATGCGTAGGTCTATTAGGTTGGACGGTGATTTCCCTAGCTTCTCTTGTGCAAAATATCGCAGAGGGAAAAAGTACTACAGAGGTACAAGAGATTGTGAGGACCTTAGATGATTAGAGGCGTCATTAATCGCAATTTTTGCAGATGGAAAAAAAAGAAACAATGAAGAAAATGCAACCAAATCCTAAAACCAAAGAAACAGACTCCGTTGTAAGTGTAGAGCAAAAACTGGACCAACTCCAAATCAAAGGGCTGTTGGCGTTCCAGTGGATGAAAATATTAAGAAAAATGGAATTATGATAGGTAGGTAAACCCTGGCATACGAAGAACGAGTAGAGGTGAAAAAGTAAGACTCGGACCACAAATAATCCACAGAGCAAGTACACCATTAAGCTATTGGAAGGAGATAAATAGGAGGATATAGGATAAACTCCTATAAATCCTAATGCCAGTGAGGAACAGACTGTCAAATGACCAAAGGTGATAAAGAAGAACTTTAGCTCTTCTACGGAAAATACCTATAGGATGTCAGTGATACAAAGAGAATTTCCCGAGAACAAAGCAAACGAAGAATGGATAACAATGATCCAAGTGGGCTTTAGAAAAAAATAGGGTGACCCCTAGGAAATGCCTACTGTTCAAAAGATCCTTTCTGGAAAGAGGAGTATTCATCGCTGTATGTGAGGATGAAAAAACATTAGGGTGGCTAAAGGAAAACGCTCTTACATCGGCGGCCTGGGAGAAAGAAAAATTGCCGTTTGAATCAGCCAATAGAGTTGTTAAGGTGTCATTTTTGGTGTCAAAGCTAACAAAAAGTACACCGCCAGACTCACTAGTGAACAGGTAGGCCGTTCAAAATGGAAAGTTGCACGCGGGTGATCAAACCGGAAGGGTGGAGAAAAGTCAGGCAATCATACTGGAAATAGAAGGGGACTTATTTATGGCATTACGGTCACCAGAGTTGAAACCGTATTTGGGATGCACTCGAGTTACCTTCATGGTCTTCAAGGATATACTGAGAAACGAAAGGGAATCGCTAGCTGCAAGTGGTGCAAATAAACCTGCAACACAGTAAAACAGGGTCAGCCATGCTGGCAAGATTGATTGCGAACGTATGGTGCTGATGTACGAATATATAGGATGCTCTAAAATTCCCCTTACAAACTTCTAGGACTCATAGAGGAGATTGAGTAGATAATATTTTGACTTGGAACCCATGTCCGGAAAGATATAGCCATTTGAACACAAGTTTGCTTGGAACTAAAAAACAGGACAGTCATGGTGGGGCGGGGGGTTTGGTTGCTTACATCGATACAACTGATGTCATTTGATGTCCATTCTACCCCATTTCCCATTTCCATGACTTTGAGTGTTAAAGTAAAACTGTTGAGCACGCATTCACCTTGCACGTCATGTTCGGGAACATCTGCGATTCGGACGAAGATAAATAGGCAGAGGTAGTCCATTCCTATGGCCTCCACGATTACGGAATTTCTGTCCATTGGACTTTTTCCACTGGGTTCGAATAAAATCTGTGGTTTATGAGACTCTTGTAGAGACAGAGGAAGAGCTGATGGTACAGCCGGCTTCAAATGTTTTCCGAGTAACCTGCTCCTAGCCGCGGGGGGAAGAAAGTACGGCTTATCTATTAGATATGCCAGGGGGTTTCAAAGATCGACTTCCCAGTTCATAGTTGTCTACAAAGGCAAGGGGCGTAATTTGCTTGTAAGTTCAAAGAGAATATCACTCCAACATTTTTGTTAAACTTGGTCGTAAGAAAGTAATATCAATGTAAAGAAAACAACGTCAACGTTATAAATCCAGGACGAAATCTCAGTGAGGTTGGAAACTAAATATTCGGCATTAGAGACATCATATCACTATAATGAAATTAAATTTCAAACGTTTAAATAATTTTAATATAGCACGTTTTTTATAGTTGTTAATTTTTTTCTGTCTTTTTTTTTTTTTTTTTTTTTTTTTTTTTTGAATTAACGTCCTCCAACATTGTGTCATATCGGACGAATAGTTGTTAATGGAGACACAGGTGTGTGCGCTGTAAAATTTGCAAGTTGGTTTTATTCAGCGAACAGGAAATCGTGTATTTGACATAAAATTTCACATAGAAGTTTAAATCGTTGAATGGCTGTTTGTAGGAAATAGCAGGAAAACAGAACTTCAAAGGAAAATGAAAGTTTAGCGTAATACAAGTAACAGAACTACTGCAACTCACAAAAGAGCATTTTTCCAAAAACTATCAGTACTCAACCACTATAGGTAACGACGTAGCTTCTCCCCCTCAGCTTTCTTGTTTATCACCCTTTAAATCCGAACCGGTTTATCCATTATGATGAAGATCATCTTTATCATCATTGAGATTCTCTGCAGCTACCTGCCAGACTTGCAGAGGTCTTAGCGGACGACAAAACAGCGGTTGATAGAGTTTTAAGTTTTTAGCGGAGTGCAATATCAATTTGAGGATTTAAAATCTTAGTTATCTGTTTATGCTTTTGGACATATTTATCACCTTGTTTCATATCTGGCTATTGCCACTATTTTTTACCTTTTGTATATATTTTTCTTGTTACTAGTATTTTTATTTTTGAGTAAAATTTATATCTGGCTATTGCCATGAATCTTCTAAGGGCGCTGATGACCTCGAAGTTGAGCGCCCTTAAACCAAACCAAATCAATTCAAATCATCATCATCATCATCATCATCATGATGATTATTATTATTATTATTATTATTATTATTATTATTATTATTATTATTATTATTATTATTATTATTATTATTATTATTATTATTATTATTATTATTATTATTATTATTATTATTATTATTATTATTATTATTATTATTATTATTATTATTATTATTATTATTATTATTATTATTATTATTATTATTATTATTATTATTATTATTATTATTATTATTATTATTATTATTATTATTATTATTATTATTATTATTATTATTATTATTATTATTATTATTATTATTATTATTATTATTATTATTATTATTATTATTATTATTATTATTATTATTATTATTATTATTATTATTATTATTAACGAGGAATACACCATATGCATTATCCTTGCTTAAGGAAATGTTTAAACATATTTCTTAAACTCTGTTAGTGCTACCACAAAAAGCAATCTTATTTAAGTACGCGCAGAAAAGAAGGTGTTTTTGTGATACAATAAAACTGATTATGTAACTTTTTGTTTGCTACCCGCTAACCACACATCAGAGGAACACACACAAAAGTAAATAACTCTGGTGAAGCCATCTGGGCCGAGCGGACCAGGCGCAAGTAATTCATAAGAAAATTGCTCGCCTCTCGTCCATCGGAAAGCATTTGGGGCAGCTGTACCAGTTGTGGCCGTCGCAGGACAGATAGTAGAGACAGCAGGTGTAATAGAGCGAGTTTACCACATCATTCGGAGACACAATGTGTACATCCAAGTTGGTGGTCAGCACAACGAACCTTACCGATAGCGCATCGGAATGCTAACCACCTTTTGAACAGAACAAATACAGGTTAAGTTTAACTGAAAAACAGTGTCTGTGAAAAATTATGTTGTGTTTTCTGTTTGTTTCCTTTGTTATTAATGAGTTGAATTGTAAAACATGTGATGTACTGGGTCATGCCTAATAAATTACATGGAAAGGTGGTCGCATTAAAAACATGTTCTCAAATGGTTGTACCTAACATGCGTACATGCGTACATGCGTTCCAAGTCAAGTACCTCAAGAAGTCTGTACAGGGAATTTTAGAGCAAAATATACATATATGATTGTTGGTACATAAACCGGAGGCAAAATAATCTACTCTTGAAATGAAAAGTACCTAGAGCATACACCGATATAAGTGACACGCCCCTTCTACATTCTTACTTTCTCTACTACTCAAGTAGAGGAAGTATTGTATTCCACCCAAAAATTCGATATCGAGATTTCACCGGAAATATATATTTTGAGGCCCCCTGAATCCAAAAAGTCATTTTTAGAAAAAAGTTCGTGTGTCTGTCAGTCCGTCTGTCAATCTGTCAGTCTGTGGACAGCATATCTCAAAAGCTAAAAGTCGGTTAAAAACCAAAGTTGGTATTTAACTTCTATGTCTTTCAACGATGCGACACGAATACTTTAAAGAAAATAGCCCCACCCCAAACTACTCTTTACGTTGAATATTTCTAGAAAATTCTGTTGTTATTAAAATGGCTCCAACCATTTTGATTAAAGTAACATATTTTTAAGATATTTTTATAACAAAATAAATATATATTATGAATTCTCTGTCTGGAGTCCATATAGTCCTGTTTACTTCTGAGTAATTTTTTTTTTTTTTTTTTTTTTTTTTTTTTTTTTTTGTAAAGTGAACCATATCGGAGATATTCTTTGTTATTTTTGTCAGTTTCGGAACAACATTGCTGGACATTTTTATATGTTAGTCGTGCAAAGAGAATGGAATCTCAAAGCTTTAAAAGATCTAACTATCGCTGAAGGCCTACTTTATTCCCATGTTCCCCTTGTACCTACAAGAAAATAAACAGTGAGATAATTTGTAAAAATGTTTATCTCAGCTAACAGTACGAAGATATAGGAAAAATGGATTTTAAGAGTGGTTAGCGCAAGAGTAGGGAAAGTAATTTGAGTGTAACAGATCAGATTTTTACTGTAGGTACCTGTTGCCCATAACCATCAAACAGTATAGGGAAATGATTGTCATTTATTGTAAAAGTCAGTTTCTAGAGGCCATAAAAGCTCAACCTGTATAAACATATTAATGTTCCTGAAGAAGGCCATGGTCTTGAAATGGCCGAACGCCGGACAATAATAAATTTAACACGCCTGAACACCCATGAAGTCATAATCAATAACTCCTTGCTGTGAAAGCTCCAAGTCTTGCCTTTTAAATTTTATTGATTACATATAGAAAGAATGTGCTTTATACTGAAATGTGGCATCTCATTGACAATTGAAGTATGGCCTATGCCGGATGGAAGGGCTGTAGCTGTCATTCCCTTATACCTATGTAGGAAGATACATGAAAATTGTAATATCGTTTTAGTTCATTAACGTTATTTTAACACGAAAAAATTACGTACCGTGTTCATATTGCAGATTACATGCAGATGGACTGAGATAAGTTTTACTGAAGTATTTCACAGCATAACAAGTTATATATACAAGATGGCCCAATTCATCCGGCATCGGCGTAAGTAGATATCCCTTCATGCGTTAAAACTGTGTAGAACAGCATGGCACAATTCTGTTCATTGAGATGGTAGTGGTGTGTACTGTCTCTCAGCAAAGACGTGATTTGTGAGACAGTTGAACTACCGTGTGCAGTCCGTGATAATAAACAATAACAGTATAAGCAACCGTTAATAATATAATATAAAAAAACTAAACCCCTAATGCTACATTCTAGGAAGGGCCTTGGCTTGAGGCCAGCCGCTGCGTCCCCCACCTCTGCCCACTACAGGAGTCATTGGTGGGGTACAGTGCTGGAGGGTGGGACGTAGTCAGCGCCCCGAGCCCTCCCGGCCAGTTATGCGGCCTTCGCGACCTGGGGCCACTACTTCTCCAACAACTAGCTCCTCAATTGGTCCCCCCAGGACCTAACGAGGCTGAGCACACCCCGCGCCATACCTCCCCATGCTGGTACCGGGGATCAAACCCGGGTCTTCCGTGCCAGAAGCAAGCGTGCTACCAACTGCGCTACAGAGGTGGTCAATATGATATAATACAAATAAAATAGTAATATAAATAGTATAACAACGATGATAATGATAATTATAATAATAGTAATAGTAATAATAATAATAATAATAATAATAATAATAATAATAATAATAATAATAATAATAATAATAATAATAATAATAATAATAATAATAATAATAATAATAATAATAATCATAATAATAATCATAATAATAATAATAATAATCATAATAATAATCATAATAATAATCATAATAATAATAATCATAATAATCATAATAATCATAATAATCATAATCATAATCATAATAATATTATACAACAATAACACTAACAAACGAACAAATGTCAGTAAAACATTACGTGCCCTCATGCTTGCACTTTACAATCTGCAATTCAAATGTTAGACAATCTCCTGTCCTCTCTGTGGCTAGAATTGCGCCGTGGAGTTCTGCAACTGTTTTAACACAAGAAGGGTTATCTACTTACGCGATGTCGGATGAAGTGGGTCACCTGGTATATATACAGGATGTCCCGACAACATTTAGTATGGCGTACGAGACGCCAAACAGTGTGTCCCCATATATATTTAACCTGCAGATAGAGAAGTTATAGAGTTCCGGGGTGTTATGGGCTATGCCGTAAACACTGTTCAGTGCATCCGTCGTACTAATTTCGGTCGAAATGACAGCTTTGTATCGCTGTGTGTGAAGCAACTTGCTCTTGTAGTGCAACAGTGTGCAACTTGGGCTTCAGCGGTAAAGGTCCCTGGTTCAAATACTGCCACTTTAAGCTACCTTTTTATGTTTAGCATATTTATCGACAACTGACAGTTTATCATGGAAGCGTTGCTTCACTTAATTAGTTTAATTATCTGAATTTTTCATGAAAATACCAATAGTTACTTGTTAAAGTGTGCTTTGATTTTTTTTTTTTTTTTTTTTTTTTTTTTTTTTTTTTTTAAATTAACGTCCTCCAACATTGTGTCATCTCGGACGAATGAATGAAATGAAATGGGTGAAATGATGCTCAAATGAGCCCGAGGTCCACGGAGCTTTAAGTTACCCGACATTCGTCTTCTCAGGGTAGGGAAAACCTCGGAAAAAAACCTTACCCGGATAACTTACCCTAAGCGAGATTCGAACTCGCGACCTCTTGAACGTGAGGCAGACACGCTAACCATCAGTGTGCTTTGATAATCATCATGAGTATATAATAGCATTGTAATTATACTTACAACCATAAGGTATCATTACATAGTATTTTAGTGTTTGAAGCTATTCTTTCATACAGAAGAAATCATATAACGTTTTCTAAGAGTTTGAAAAATGCAGTACGCACATGGAAACTAGATAACGGCTGGAACTTCGCATATTCACTTGTTAGTGCATTCCGAAAGAGCACATAATTTGTTAGAACGTTCTGGAAATAAACAGAAATGAATAAAAACCTCATATTCGCAGGCATGATTTAAACTTCTGACCTTCGTAATACTTTCCGGTATATTAAACGTTACGCTACCAGAGCACGTTAACCACGAGCACCACTATAGCCCTAATCAGCGGGCTAGTGAGTGCGGTGTCAACACCTGCATTTCGCATCCTCTGTAAAATGGAGGGTTGCCTAGTTACCAATCCGCAGGATGAGAAGGTTCACCCGGCATATACGCTTGCTAATTCCGTTTTCCTCCATATGCACTCCATTTTGCCGTAATGTGGCTTTTTTGTCTTTGTACAAGTGGTAATTTACGCTGCAGTTACAACGCCGCAACAGCGACTAGATAACTGACCACACTCATTCCACGTACGGCTAAGCTTTCTCTCGTTTGCTCTGTGTTACGCATTTGTATATTCAATATAACATTTTTATCAATATTGTGCTTTGTTTTTTCTTTCCTTTATTGAATGTTTAAATAAATATATAATAGCTGTTGGTGTTAACTAAGCTTTTAAACAAATTGTTTTATTTCATTCCACCTTTGTTTAAAACATTAAATAAAGTCAGCTATCGTACTATATTGGTTTTGACTGATTACTTTAGTAAATGCTTTGGCTTTTTAGTAACTTAGACTTACAAAACTCTACAGCTCTCTGTTATGTGCATTAAGTGCACAATAAAGAAATCTAATGTGTTGCACTCTCATGACTTTCTCTGCTCCTGTACTAACCATTCTTACAAACTCTTGTTCCTATATATTCGTGTTAGTTGAAATAAACGTTTGTAAAAATTATCTTATTGTTTATTCCCTTGTAGGTACAAGGGGGATATGGGAATATAGAGGATTTTTGGGGATAGTGAAATCTTTTAAAGCTTTGAGATTCCGTTCTCTTTGCACGACTAACATATAAAAGATGAACAACGATGTTGTATTAGACGAAAGTTTAAGTTTTCCAAAAATCACACAAATAACATGGAATATCTCCGGAATGGTTCACTCTACAAAAACATTTATTGATACATAAAGTCTCTCTCTCTCTCTCTCTCTCTCTCTCTCTCTCTCTCTCTCTCTCTCTCTCTCTCTCTCTGCGTGTGTGTGTGTGTGTGCGTGTGTGTGTTTTAGCAAGTTCTGCATATCTTGTGTAGTAAGATTTGATCTATCTCTTACGATTTCCGAGTTATTCAGGTCATCCAGAGTAAACAGGACTACATAGGCTATAGCGAGGAAATTCAAAATATACATTTCATTTTTTATAAAAATAACTTAGACATATGTAGTTCTAATCAAGGTCGTTAGAGCCATTTTCAAGGAAATCGAAATTTTCCATTTAAAGGGTAGTTTATAGTGGAGGAACTTTCTTCAAAATTTTCGTGTCACATCCTTGAAAAATATTAAACTTACATACCAACTTTGGCTTTTAAGCAATTTTTCGTTTTTGAGTTATGCTGCCCACAGACTGACACACAGACAGGCAGGCAGACAGATAGACAGACACATATGCTGTCTTCTAAAACAGCTGTTTTGGATTCAGGGGGCCTCAAAACATATTTCCGGTAAAATTTCGAAATCGAATTTTTGGGTGAAATACAACACTTCCTCTACTTACGTAATAGAGAAAGTAAAAATGTTGAAGTAAACGCTTGTGTGTTCTTTCATTAGTTTATTAAAACTTAAAGAACTGTGTTTCTATTTAGCTGATTTCAATAACATATAAATAGCTCACTGAAATTAATGCACGAAGAAACTATCTTAGGAATGAAACATCACTAGCAAATTTAGTATTGTTCCCGTAATGCAATAAAGATCTCGCAGCCCAATCGATAAAAGAGCGCACATTCTGTTGTGCGGTGGACTTTCCCTTAACCGTCAAAAGTGATTTTCCCACCAACCTGTGTACTGTTAGCACGCTGTTGCCAAAAACCTTCGCTTTTAAAATCTTTTTTCTAGAGAGATACAACGAAAGTGTGCATAAAGGCTTACATGTACTTATCGAGAGATGTTTGCCGTTTAAAGGATGACTTCTGTTCCCCTTCCGGTATAGGTTTAGTTTGTATAATAATGTAGAGGGCGCGGGTGTTCATGATGTTGTATTGTCTTCATGTTTCCAGCTGTATGGAAAATAAAGTATATATAAATTGCCAGTCAGGACTCTTCTGGGTTGTTATCTGGTTACGAAGAAGAATCTAAATGTTATTCTATGAAAATACAATGATGACAGTTTAGGATGCATTAGCCCGTGAATAGTAAAGTATTCCTGTGAAAATGTATAAGCTGTGCAAGACAACGGAAAGTTCAAAACTAAGCGGTTGTTGAGTAGTGTTGTGTTATAGGACTGCGCTTACCTCGTAAAGGGCGTTTAAAGGACTACTTTGCTCCAACTTGATTTGCTTTAGACTTGCATGTTTGCAGCCTTTGGGCAGACTGTGGTGTGCGGTAGATACGTTTGAGAAGAAAGATATCTATTCCTAGGCAACTGAAGGGCGTAATCTGCAAATGTTAGGGATCCCAAAGTCCTGCGCCTGCAGCCATCGGATCTGGCAGCCCTTCGTACTCTCTTCTGTCATTTCTTGCTCCTCCAGGTTTAGTAGATACCACTTGCTCAAGCTCTTGCCTCAGTGCTAAAATCACCCTCCGTTTCTTGTACAAATCCAAAAATTATTGGATAAACACTGTGACGTTTAGGTCGGCATATAACAATAAACGGACGAGGCCCAGCTATTTCACACCACATGCCTGACCGACGGGTGGGTGGAGCCGCTAAAGGCCGGTCCGCCTCACGCAACTGTGTGTACGTGACTGTAAACAATGAGGCGGCAGAAACAAAAGGAATCCAGAACGTTCGCGAGGCTTCTAGCTGAGTCATCATGGTGCGTGCGTGAATAGTTTCTCAAAAGGTCGTATGACGTCATCCCCAGTATAAAAGGACATGAGTCAGTAAATCGGTGAGCTAGTTAGTTTAGTTCTAGCTACGGGAATAAGTTGGTCAGTGTGTGTGAGACTGATGTGCGAGTGTGTGTTGTTCCGTAATTAAGTATATAAGAGACAGGGAAGGTGAAGAATGACTCTGAAAGGACAGAGCAAGGTTATGAGAAGAAAAGTTGTGAGTGGTGATAGCAGGAAAGACTGTGGACTGTGTTAACTACGAGAAGAAAACTGTGTATTTGTACTAAAACTTTAAAGGACAATAAAATTATAGAAATGTAACCCGATGGGATTTTTGTCATTTTGTTACAGTATGCTTTACATTTTATTAGTGCATACTGTCCACTGTATCGTAAGTAGCAGGCTAACGTGGCCACTTAGTAACATTAAAACAAAAAGGTAAAAATTGTCAGGTAAGCAAGCTAAATATATAACAGGCAGTTAATATTTAGGGGATACTAGAGTTACGCTTTACCAAAACAACGGTCCGGTGTATTTGGTACAGTACAAAAATGACGTAGTAGATGGTAGGTTTGCCAGTAGTGTTCGCAACATTGGTAAGAAAAGAAACATAATATAAAATACAACGAATCAATATATTTAATGAGAAATTCAAACATAATGATCACCAAAAACTGTGATCATGAGTTTGCTCATTGTGATAAAAGTAAAAATTTTCCATTTTGGTTCAAAATAATATTACTCGTGACCACTATCAGTGTCTTCGACCTGTACTATAGGTATACTTAGGGGAGCTTCCAAAAGTTCTTGGAGACACTAATGTTCCGTAGGTTAAGCAAGCCTTTATATACCCTCTTTCAGTTTCGGGAAGGTTCAAACCTCAATGTTTCCGATTTCTAAAGGAGTCTAATAAATCATAAAGAGAAACGTAAACAATGTGTTCGATATGAGGTAACGCCCGATACGTATGCAACACACCTAACATACAGGTAATGCGGGTAGGTTCTTAACTGACCAATTTTACTGGGAAAACTAGCGTAGTCTACGCTTAATTATGATAGCGTACCGTAGCTTACGGTAGCTTTACAACTCTAGTGGCAACGCATGCGCTTTTTATGATGAAAACAAATGAGTGGAAGAAATTAACCCTTTCATGCCTGGTGTGTATTATAAGATACATAGGATTTTTTTCCTATTTGTACTAGTTTTAACTTCTTTCTGCTATATTCTTGTTATACTGTCTGTCACCAATTAAAAATACATATTTGAGACGTTTTGAATTGTAAAAAAAATATGTTTTTTTTTTTTTTTTTTTTTTTTTTTTTTTTTTTTTTTTTTTTACAATTTATATTGTAGTGTTTTTATAAGAAAAGAAGCAAAATCCATGCAACCGCAGTGAAATGATACCCCGTCATCATCCACGCGTGCCATCACACCGATTACTTTACGTGGGCCCTCCCCGTCCTTTACAACAGGCACATTTGACTGCGGTTGCCGAGACTTTAACTCACGACCTCAGCCTCTGAGTGCATGGCCAGTGCACTACGTGTTGCCTTAACGATCAAGGCTAATTAAGCCAGCAGGCTGAAGGTGTCCCAGACCGCCTAATCTAAACCGGTTTCGAATTAGAGGAAGAACGGCATAAGTAGCAAAATAATTCAGGCATGAAAGGGTTAATAGTCCTTAGACTAGTCATTTGCCCTACATTCCGTTGTTTACTTTCCCTACTAAGTAGGGGAAGTATTGTATTCCAGCCAAAAATTATTTTTACAGCCCCCCCTGAATACAAAAAGCAACTTTAGAAAAACATTCGTGTGTGTGTATGTGTGTGTGTGTGCATATGTCTGTCTCTGTCTGTCTATCTATGAACACCATAACTCAAAAATAAAAAATCGGTTAAAAACCAAAGCTGGAATTTAACTTTAATATCTATTAAGAATGCCACACGAAGATTTTGAAGAAAATTACCCTACCGTGGACTACCCTCTTTTGATTTTCTGAAAAATGGCTCTAACGATGTCGACTAAAATGGCATATCTTTAATTTATTTTTATGACAACTGAAATTTATATTTTGAATTTTCTGGCTATAGTATGTGTAGTCCTGTTTGCTGTTGATGACTTTTGCATAACTCATAAACCGTAAGAGGTTCAAATAAATTTTTTGTGGAGTGAACCATTTCGGAGATACTCCTTGTTCTTTGTGTGCGTTTTGCAATACATAAACTTTTCCTTACATGGAAGATCGTTATTCACTTTTTATTTCTTAGCCTTGCAAAGACAACGGAAGGGAATAACAAAGCCTTCATATAGCGAATATCACTCAAAATCTACTGTATTCCTCTTACATCTACACGAAAATTAACAATAAGGTAATTTGTTCAAATGTCTATCTCGATTAAGGGAACACCGTAGTCATATAAGACCATTTTTTGGTCAACATAGACTTCTGGATTTTTCTTGTAAAAACAGCACCATACCTTAAAGAATATATCTGCGTAGTTTAAATCCTCTAGGGAGGGGAACATATATTTTTGTCGCCTTTTTAAGGTGGTGCGCCTCCGACTTTAATTGCAACTTTAAGCTCATTTTTCGTATTTCTCTCTCATATTCCAAATCTCTCTTCTCCCACAAAAATCTATCTAGAGATCTAACACTTTTCCCCATGCAATTCAGAATATGGCTAATAAAATGTATTGGAATTTTGATTTTTGTATACCTTTTTTAAAATAATAAATATAATAATGCGCTGTTTTATGTTATTTTTACGCTTTGCTGCATTAAAAAAATTTTTAAGAAAAACTATTCATTATATCAAAATTTCAAAAAATTGTTACAAAGGTAATAAGAGATATAAGTTATAATTTTGATTATACCCATTAAAATGTATATAAATTAATTAATATACCAGGAATGTTCTTAGATATTAGAACGATATTTCCTACACTTATTTCTTAGGCTGCTAGTAATACCTGTGCAAAAAATTAAGTCTTTAACTTCAGTGCTTTATCACCTTTTTCACTTCGGCGTACCCTTAACATGGAGAAGACAGACAAATAAGGGCTTGTAAGAATAGTTTGTACAAGAGTCATGTAGTGCAACACATCAGAATGTTATGTTTTTTCTTCCACAAATTAAGCTTGTAATGTTTTGTATAAAATTAGGTTGTTATGAAAGAGACAGGGAATCAATAGGCTTAAAGCTGTTGTATTTAGTAATACATGAGCCTAACATCACCATTACAATGTGAAGAAGGAGAGCTATAGCCCTGCTATTTATACTGCATTAATCTGCTGTTAGTGATAACAGTGTAGATTACGGACTAGCAGTGCTTTACATGGAACGCATTCTGTACTTAATGCGTTTGGTTGTTGCAGACCAATCAATCGCATTAACATGGAAATTAATTCAAACTGTGTTGTGTGACGACTAAAATAAGACAAGTTGCATTATCCGAAAATAGCGCAGCTCATTATAAGGAAAAATCGGAAATGTCACTCGTGATTAACAGCTGTATATCTTCGTATACTCTTACCTGGTTAAAATCATATTTGGATTATGCTACACTCACTTTAGCCATTCCATTGGCATCGTTGCTTACAAACAACATGTAAATTTGTTAAGCTTTCATATACTTTATTGGCTCTTTCGTTTTTAGAAAAAAAAATAAGCATAATTCGCGTAACTGCAGTCAAATGTTACGTCGTCAGCTTCCAAACGTGCTATTACACCGACTACTCTACTTGGGCCCTCCCCTTCGTTTATTAAAGGCACATTTGCCTACAGTTGCTGGTATTCCAACTCAGGACGTTTGGCTAAATGAATAGACAGTCCATTATGAAAACTGGCTTTAAGACAGAATTAGAGGAAGAACGACGTATGTAGCAGAATGATTTGCCAGTTAAAGGGTTAACCCTAGCATTACTAAGTCTTATTTCAGAACTTAGATTACCAAGGGGTAGTTTGTGTATGTTAATGTCGGAGCAATTTTTAAAACAAATTGATTTTAAAATTGGGTAATATATCTTGTCATCTTTATAAATAGTGCTTAACTATTCCTTTTTTCATTTCTACATGACTTACATTAGATATTATGCCAATCCTTATCACAGAAGTACTACCAACGGCGATGATCACCACGGGTAACAAAATGTCTCACCAATTTTTAAACCGAATTTATTTTAAAATTGGGTGCTTTATCTTGTCATCTTTATAAAGGTGGTAAGTACTTTATCATCATCATCATCATCATCATCATCATCATCATCATCATCATCATCATCATCATCATCATCATCATCATCATCATCATCATCATCATCATCATCATCATTATCATTATTATTATTATTATTATTATTATTATTATTATTATTATTATTATTATTATTATTATTATTATTATTATTATTATTATTAGTATTAGTATTATTATTAGTATTAGTATTATTATTAGTATTATTAGTATTATTATTATTATTATTATTATTATTATTATTATTATTATTATTGTTGTTGTTGTTGTTATTGCTATTATTGTTATTATTATGGTTATTATTGTTGTTGTTATTATTATTGTTATTATTGTTATTGTTATTATTATTGTTATTGTTATTGTTGTTGTTATTATTATTATTATTATTATTATTATTATTATTATTATTATTATTATTATTATTATTATTATTATTATTATTATTATTATTATTGTTGTTGTTGTTGTTGTTGTTGTTGTTGTTGTTATTGTTGTTGTTATTGTTATTATTATTATTATTATTATTATTATTATTATTATTATTATTATTATTATTATTATTATTATTATTATTATTATTATTGTTATTATTATTGTTATTATTATTATTATTATTATTATTATTATTATTATTATTATTATTATTATTATTATTATTATTATTATTATTATTATTATTATTATTATTATTATTATTATTATTATTATTATTATTATTATTATTATTATTATTATTATTATTATTATTATTATTATTATTATTATTATTATTATTATTATTATTATTATTATTATTATTATTATTATTATTATTATTATTATTATTTCTTAAAATTAATTTGTTTTCTCGTGCACAGAGCAATATTGAAAAGTCCACGCTTAAAATTGTGATCCAATTTCAACATCATGTTAGAGCGTGCTATGTAATTACGGTCGATAATTTCATTGTATGTTTAGACCTTAGGCGTGCTGGATAAGGGACCAATATTCAAGCCCTCCTCAAATTAAAATTCCAACTGCACTACGGAGGAATTCTCTGTGCGGTGCTGGAAGAAGCAGACAGGAAAGCGATTTCGAACAATTAAGTTGTTTAAGAATGGTACAGCGTAAAGATGAATGACAGCAAATATTTGAACACTCATGTTTTCAGTTAAAATGTGGCACACGTGTAATACTTAATATATTCACTATTGGGTATAGAGTGTGTCACGGTGCAGTTTTGACCGGTCACAAAAAATCAACGAATGAATAAATGAAAGAATTATGAAGGCTTCACCATATGAAAGCAAACCCCTTTAAGTTTGCATACTTGCACAGCGCAGTTCGATGTGGTCGCCATTTGTGGCTTTTACGTTCATACTGAATGTGGGCACGTGGATGTCCATAAGCCCACATTCTGACATGATGACAATGAACATGTCCACACACATGGAATGTGGTCTCATTGCCAAACACAATCTTCTGCTCATTGTGGATCTCACTAGGCATCTGTGTTGCAAAATCAAATCGTTTCCGTCTATCAATTGAGCGAATAGGGCTGTCACTACCGCAGTTTACAGCACCTACAGTGCCCTAAAGTATTACACTCATGTAACTTTCTCTACTCTTGTACTTAGCATTCTTACAAACTCTTATTCCACTATCTTCTTCATGTTAGTCCAGATAAACATTTTCAGATATTATCTTATTATTCATTTTCTTGTAAGTACAAGGTGAATATGTGAATACAGTAGGCTTTGAGCGATAGTCAAATGTCTTAAAGCTTTGAAATTCCGTTCTATTTGCACGGGCAAGAGATATAAAGTGCACAACGACCTACCATTTGAGAACAGTATAAGTATTGCAAAACTCATACAAATAAGAAGGAATATCCCCAAAATGGTTCACCCCACACACAAAACAAAACAAAACACAAAACTACATTTGGACATAACTTGCGTGTTTTAATTAGATCTACATTTTGTATAGTAAGACTTGGTCTATCTCGAACGATTTATCAGTTACGCAAAAGTCATCGAGAATAGACAGGACTGCATAGGCTATAGCCAGAAAATTCAAAATATAGATTTTATTTGCCATAAAAATGTCTTAAATATATGTGTTTTAATCAAAACCCTTAGAGCTGTTTTAGAGAAAATCAACATTGTCGAAAAATGGTCCATGTAAAGGGTAGTTTCTAACCGATTTTTCGGTTTTTACTTATACTGTTCATAAGCAGACTGACAGACAGACAGACACACACACACACACACACACACACAAACATACACACCACACACAAACACATACACGGACATTTGTCTAAAACTGTTTTTTGGGAGGATTCAGGGGGCCTCAAAACACATATTTCCGGTGAAATTTGGAACATATACAATACTTCCCGTGGAGAATAACCGGGCGGGAGGGCCCGGGCACTGACCACGACCCACCCTGCAGTACTGCGGCCGGCCTACGGATTTGTACGCAGATTTCCCAGGTAGCTAGGCGAATGCTGAGTAGGTTACTTTCGTCCATCACATTTCCTCTTCCTTCGTTTTATGTCACTTCACTAATCATGTCATTCATTCCTTCATCCGCTTGGTCTATTTTGGAGGAGAAAGCGTAAACGGGAATACAGGTGCAGCCTGGAGTGTAAGAACTCCGTCCCCTGTCACGAAAGCCGGGCTCCGGATTGTGTCCTTTTCGAGGCTCATGGGCCATGGAGGACCACTGCAGGTGGCGCTCTGTGCCAACCGGTGGGGGACCGATGTACTGGCTGATATCGGGGAGTTTGCACCTGAGAGAACGTAACGTTAACCTCCGCTGCGCTTACACTTCTCTGTCTGCTTTCGCCTCAACCCTCCCTCTGAAGGGAAGCACAAAAATCTCTGAAGTGCCGAAGTACCTCCTCCGTTTCTGTCATATTCCTACTCTTACTACCTAGTTTTAGCATTCTACTTAATGTTGTTTTACTCCTCCCTTTTCCTTCCCTCTTGAGTCTGTATCTGACCTATGTTCTTACATTAACCTTTTAGCGTTATATTTTTGACACTTTTTAGTTTCTTCTTCTTGACTGTGTTCACCGGCATGTCTAGTTACCTTAGCTACCCTCATTTAAAACAAATGACTTCTTATTACCTCACAAAATTTTACCTAGTCGTTTTTATATTGTTCATTGGCTTTAACATAAGGAAATGGTTTGTTGTAATTATTTGTCTTCTCCCTAGTATTTAAATTTACCAGCCAATAATTCGGGTATCAAGTGTTAAACGTTTAAATTGTTGTTGCTAGACTTCTCACAGAACTGAAAGAAGCTTCTTGAGCCCAGAAACATCTTGTAGGACAAGTTATTCATGATTTGTTTTTAGAGCAGACGGAGAAAAGGCCGATATGCAATCCTCTTTACTCCCTGGGACGCTGTGATACAAGAGAATTCAATTCCTATCTACCTGCTTTGGGCAACGACGCATTGAATCACTATATAAATCACACTTCTTTTTATATGGAGGATACAAAAACTGGGTTTTACCTTGCAATAAGTTACCAACGCTAACATATAGTAAATGGGTTTGAAGAGAATGTTCATATTCTATGACTGAATTAATTTTTATTTTAGTTAAGTACAAGTAATATAAGTTACAAGCAGTATAGAGGTATTTTTAGACGTTGATCTTTGCTAGGACCTGCAATGGCTAACGATAAAGACAGGCTACGGCGCGAACTGCAGTGACGCAATTCTACTAGACCAGTTATGGACCAATGAACTAAAGCCACATCCATATTCTAAACAACCTGAAATTCGCACGTTGAATTGATATAAAACATACAAATGTATCATGATGGTATAAATGTTAGCCATGTATCAGACTACCATTACTGAATAACTCCGATTCGCGCCGTAGCCTGTCTTTGTCGTTAGCCATGTATCTGTGCGAGCGACGTCATGAAAATTGGCGGTGGGGGTAAAGTCTCTGTTTGCTTCCTTAAAATAAACAAGGCACTGCTGATAATGCGAGTGGGAACTGTATTTAATCACGTACTGTTCACGATGTTTACTGCACGGAAACCGGAGAGATATTACCCTGACACCCCTATGGTCTTATAAATACGAAGGTGAACTCGACCATAAACCGCTGCGCAGTTATCGGCCATACGCCACGTCTAAAATTACCTCTGTACTACACTACAACATTACATAATCCCTAGAGTGTCTCCTCTATGCAGAGGTCACCCTCATTCGTCCGGCCGCTACGTCCTCCAACCGCAGCCATGGCCACGGGGGAGTGCACGTTGAGGATGGCCGGGGTTAGCACGCCGACTCCCCCACCGTAAGGCGACTGCTTGACCTTTTAGGGACGTTACCTTTCTATCAAGATAGCTCCTTAATTGGCTCCTCAGGGACCTAACGTGGCTGAGGGCATCCCAGTACCGGGAATCGAACCAGGGTCCCCAGCACCGGAGGCTGGCGCGCTACCAACTGCGCTACGGTGTGTTGTAGTGTTTAACGCCCGTTTTTACTACTACGGCACCGCAGGCGGTGACACTGATGATACATGTAGATGGAGCACCGGTGGAATGAGATGGCGGGGGAAACCGGAGCACCCGGAGAAAACCCGCCCTGACGCCGCTTCATCCACCACGAATACCACATGCGGGTCCCTGGGATCGAACCCGGGCCGCCTAGGTGGTAGGCGAGCGCGCTAACCGCTCGGCCACGGCGCCGCCAATGCGCTACGGAAGCGGTCTACAGCATTGTATAAAGAAATAAAATATTTTGGCTCTGGGTCACTGATGACTTCCTCCCGCGGTCAATTTTTATTCCCGATTTCCACCACAGTAATAATAACTAAATATAGGATTCCCTCCTCGCCAAAAAGGGAAGGGGGTTGCTACAATAAGCAATTCCATTTCCTCCCATAAAAATGTATGTAATTCTATAATATACCATTGACTAATGATTACATAAATCGATAATGACACGAACTGATTTGGACGTATTTGTCCTTCGTGTTGCGTTGGTTGCACTTACACAAATTGGTGAGTTAAATGGATTGTGGCATGCAGCATGTTCATTGGCTACCGCGTAGTGCACTAGAGTGTGAATTTAAATTACAGAGTATATAGAAAATGACGGAAGTGGAAACAAATATCGGTGTAAAGTGCAAGAAATCTGTTCTGCTGTGAAACTACCAATTTTGTTTTGCGAAGACATGGAAGGATTGGGGTAAGACACTGGTGTGTATAAGAATGCTTTTTCAAAACTAAGAATTATAAAACACATTCAGAGGAGTCATGATTGTGAAAGTGACGCAAAATTATGGATACCTGGAAGTGAATTTCAGCGAAAATATCGATTTTTTGCTTTGTAGTCTAAAAATAGTACAAATTCTTAGCTTTAGTTATACAGCATGGTATGCTACAGGGTAGTAAGCCCTTTAATTTGGTCATTTATATATGGTGGCGCATGCACACGCCCTCATTTTCCACACTTTAACCTCCACTTCCCGTAACTTCATTTAAGATATTGACTTGAAATTTTTACTGTACCTATATGGTCCATGCTTTCACTGCTGAACTAGCCTTTTTTAGAAATAATAAGTTTAATGTAAATAAAAATAAAGTTAACTTATAAAAAACTATATATTTTGTTTCACTACATATGCAACATTTTTCCCCTCCTCATTTTAATGACATGTATATTTCCTTAGATTCAAATATCAAATGTTCCATTAACTGCCACAGAAAAAATAACATGGCTGTAGAGTCAAAGCTTATGGAGAAAACTACACAAGAAGTATGAGGCCGAACATTTTTTGTTAGAAAGTATGGTCACACTTGTATCAGCTTTGCACAAAATGTTTTAAATTTTACCCAAATATTATACACTTATTAAATGTACCACTTAATCTTCTTCTTTATTGTTAACAAGCAAGAACTGTTCAGCTGTTTCTGTTTTGACTTCGATAAGCAAATTCTGCACATCTTCTGCACCTTTGGATAATGCTTGGTGTCGTACTCTTATTGCACTATAGGTTCCTTTTCTTGTCCACAGGGCATTTGTTTTAATAAAGTTCAGCTGACCTTGGCTTACCTCCATTAGTTCCTACGTACGCTCATTTACATTGATTTTATTCTAACGCTAGTGATAACCATAATCTTCTTACGACGCACCGTCATGACAATACACACGCAGAGCTGTCTCACGCTCACTGACACAGACAGACAGACTCATCCGTAACTCAACTCTAAAACTTACTGCTCTGCCCTTCTCTGGGCTGCTTATATACTGGGGATGCCGTCACAGGAAACTTTCTCCAGTTACACACACGCACCGGAAATGACGCAGCTAAAAGTCTCGCGAACTTTCCCGAAACCCCTTTTGATTCTGAAGCTTCGATTATTGACAGTCACGTACACACAGTAGTCGCACGAGGCAGCCCAACCCTGAACGTCTTTGTACGCCAGCCGGTCCACCACACGATGAGAAGCAGCTTGGCCCCGTCCCTCCTGTGTTGTGCACCAAGCCCAGCGTCACAATATTGAATATGTAGAGTTGCTAATCATCCCTCCGAACCTTTTCATATTTCATGAGGCAAAATACACGTATGAAATGCGACCGAAAGGTGTAAAGACTAAGAAACCAAGTTTTTTTTTCCCTAATAAAATAGTATGAATTTCAAAATTTATGAAAATATGTTGTTTTTTTTTTCCGCTTGGTACATTTAAACTACGGATTAAGTGAAGCTACAAATACACACGCGTACGCTTATAACATAGGCACGTCGAAATGTAAGTTCTGTTTTCTCGCAAAACCTTTTCAACATTTTTTCCAATACAAAAGGTCCACCCGGTGCAATTTATTGCTATTTTGCTTAAAAGTTTTATTCCTCCTCTCAAAAGCGTATTCAGGAAATTATTGCTATGGCTTATTAAAATAATTCTTCAATTTTGAGAAATAAATGTCAACTTTTTAAAAAGAAATACTTTTGGAGAGTGTAAAATGTTCTGGTTTGTCTACAGCAATTATGGGTTGATATGAACAAATCTGCAATAAATCATTTTTTAGTTTGAAGAAGCAGAAGTTGTTCATAATGAGTTGCAAACAAGATATTTTAATTAACTGGCATGACCAGAGAGTGTAAATTGTGATAGAAAAAAATTAGGCGCTTGTTATCTAATGGAACAATTTTAATGGGTGGAAAGAGAAGCTCTGGGCGGAAGTTAAAATTTCTTGCAAACACACAAGAAACTCTGCGCGTAGTATTCAGTATTTGAGACTAAATAATGAATGTTCTTTTCCTCTACGTGCAATGCTCTTCCTTTAATTATTAATGATACCCATAATTTTAATTAATTTTTAATAATTTAACTTTAACTAACTAGCATCACCGGCAGGGAAAATATTACCCTAGCCTGCAACATTTTAACACATCAGAGACCGTAGAATGATAGAAAAAAATGACATGCTTGTTATCGAATGTAACAATTGTTATGGCAGGAAAGAGAATCTATGTACGTAAGTTGAAATTTCCAGGAAACACACCAGAATCTCTGCGGGAGTTTTCATTATTTCAAACTAAATGAGGAATTTTTCCCCCTTTACGTGCAACGCTTTTGCTTTATTTGTTAAGGGTATCCCATATGGAAATTTATATATATTGAAGTTTTATAATGTCGTATCATGTTTTACTCCACGACATTAATGATGTGCTTGTTTTGAACTTCCTACAGATATCTTATATATGTTTAAAAAATATTTCACATGTAATTTACTAATTAATCAGATATTCCACACAATGCAGAAGTCGTATTTTTTTAAAATGTAAAAAGACTAACATATTTACATACTAATATACAAAACTGGTAGACTTAGTCTTACTCACTTTTCTGATTGCTTCAGATACAAATAATTTCTTTTCAAAATGTACCCTCAATGGTAAAACAAATTATGACTTCGTGAGCGACTTAAAAGTGTAACAAAAACGATATGCCACCTATTATGTTCACCCTCCTTGCATCTGCTGAGATTGATTAAAAACAAGTAAACACTTAATATAATTTTAGTCCGACTAGTGCCCCATTCTTCATGTACTTTTAGTATTTACCTGGACCTCATTTCGTTAAGAACAACCTGACACCATCAGCTCAATTATGTCGGCTGCTGGATTTTGATTTAGGAAACCTTCTTGTTGCGATTGAGGCGCCTCTCTTGGTGACCTGATGAAATTAAATTCGAGTTCTCTTCAACTGTGGTGTCAAAATTGACGAGTTTTCCTTCATGTTTCTTTATGAAGACCTTTTACCATTTAGAACCCCGTGCACTATTTAATAAAGTAATTTCCTGTTCTATATCATGATTCTTTTTCCAAGAAATAAAAATGGCAAGCCAATATGGATTTGTCTATTTTTGATGTTCCTAATGTTCAGATTCCGTTTAGTTTTTCAAATATAGTGGCTTTCGCAGTCTATAATTTATGCAGTGTACACTTGAATGTGTGTCTGTGGTTGTTTTGTTTCTTTTATGTGATTTAAGAAGTTTCTGTACACTGAATTTGCTCTGCGGTGCTAAGGTAATGTATTCTTTGAATCGTTTATGGAAAAGATGTGTACGTTTGGGGTGGTATATGCATTTTATTGCTGATTGAGGAAGGCGCACCCATTTGTCTGCATCTCTGTTGCCTTTTGAATTTATCAACTTTCTGTTTGACTAATTCTGCACTGAAACCACCAAAACAATATATGATTGTATTCTTTGGTATATTCCGTCAATAGCAAGTACTTGTTTATACCAGATAAGTCACCTGCCCCTTATTTTCCAGCTTTATGCAATCCACATTTTATACTCTAACATGAAAAAATCGACCCCTATGTTAATTTCCACCCAGGTGTATCTGTCTTCGGTCATCTCTGAAGTTACTAGGTAACTTAATAGAAACGAGCTCAGGATTTGTAAGTAATCTACGTGTTGTAAACGAGGTTCGAATCCCCTGCATATACTATTTTTTTTACTGCGTAATACTTACAAATAACGTTATTGTGTATTGAATTCGTAATCTTTTTTATTTCAACCTTGTTTACAGTCGCCTAACTACATGGTCATATTGCGACTGTCCACAAAGTATTTACGAAATGACTGTGTTAATACAATGATACATGTTGCATATCAAGATACCCCTCCCGGTATAGATTCTGAGTTGCTTGCACTTTGGCTGTTGCTTCTCCGTAGATAAAAGGCATGTCAACGTACTTGTCGGTCGAATACATGGTGAAGAAATGACACAAAATATCGTGCGACATCATGCACGTGGACAATGAGGGAAATCGGCATTCATAACGACACACTACGTCATGCCAGTCCAACGACACGTACTTTACGCCAACATTTAAATAAGCCGTTATTTAATAATTTGACTACACGGGTCCGTGGTGGATAAGGCGTGTCTGTCACTTCTTTGCAGCCAACCCAGCTCTAAGCACAAGAATCCACCATTTTCTTTTTACCTGATGTTAATGTACTTATATGATGGGTACGTTTTTCTCAGAGGCGTTTACTCAATTGCGTTGTTATGTATACTCTGATAAAACGTTTGTAAAATTGGCTGCAAACCCGGAATTTGCTCTCAGTAAACGAGTCGTATGTTTTTGAGGTGTACTTTAACAACGGGTGCGTTCTGTCCCTTAAATCGCTGTTCCTCCAAATTTTTCGCATTCGTCTGTCTAAGTACGTCAAACAATACATTTTAGTAAGCGCAAAACTGGACTAAAGCGCATATGGTGTTTGATGGGTGGCCTACCTTCCAAAAAACGGGGGACGACTGACCACGTGATATATACTGAATAGTATTGGAAGTAAATACAGGCCATTAATTTGTGTGCCCTTTGACATTTAAACGGCCGCATGTTGAAGCGGTCTAAGAGCAAGTGCCCTAGTATATAATGGAAGCTAAGTGTTCAAAGGCTGTTCTCGCACCTTTCCTGTTATCTTGAGTCATTAATAACACTTTTATCAATTGAAAACACAGGACTATTTTAAATGCGATGATTTAATGTATGCCTACTTCTAAAACCGGAAAAGAGCAAATATAAATTTAAAGAAACACACTCAAAGTGATATAAAGCAAGCATTTGCATGTTCAAATGCTGTTTATCAAAGGCACCATATATGTCTAAGGGCGGAGCACACCTGTAATACTTCGCCTGCATGTAGATAAGCTCTGAACTGAATGTGTAACTTAAATATAAGATTCTAGTGTTCTTGAATATATAAAACATTTTCTCTGCATTAAAGATATCACTCATTTAAGGGGAACATTGGTGGTCAATTCTCCTAGGGATTATGGAGTGACTTCAGCGTTTATCAGGCTATCCCATATTTTAGAAAACATTTTGAGAGTGGCTAATATGAAACGTTTCTTTATCTGAGTTTTAATGAAAAAAATACTAACTTAATATTGTTGTTCGTCATTAACTTTATCTTAAGGATACTATTAAAGAATTCAAAAAGAGGAGTTTGGATAAGCAATATTATGCATTTAATTATCATAATGTCTGCCCTATAGCTTTGATTGACTATTCGTTACAATTTGAAGAGAGTTACTCCATTGTATTGTGTTATATTTCAATTCCAAGATTATGTGAAAAAAAAGAGTAAAAATGCATGTGTGTGACCAGGGATTAGAGAAAATGTTTATGTTTGGTATATTAAAATACAAAATACAATATTGATTAATGAAGTGCAGTTCTATTTTTTCTATTGTTGAAATTGTCTATTGTTGAAGGCTTTCAGAATTAGGAAAGAATATTGCAAGTTCGATTCTAGCCCTGAAATTATTTGTTTTAAGGTTACCCACAGAAAATATGATCAACACTTTCAATAAATTAAAAAATTAGTGTTCAGGTCCAAAACTACTAACTTTTATTTTCACTGTCATATTAAAGTTAGATTCTCTGAGCCTTTTAAAGCGTCAAGTGATCATTTAAATACCCAATGGTATAATTAATTACCTGATGACTTGCATGTACTTTCAATGCCTTTTAATCGACTTTGATTTTTCTTAAACCTTTTTCATTAAAAATGTTCCATGTGACGTAGTTTGTAACCAATCTTGATCGAAATTTCAGCAGAAAGTCAGAGAAAATGAACTTTAAAAAATAAAGCATATAGCTTTCCGTTCACGTTTGAATATATCAGGATACGATATAATTAATTCTACTGCCAAGGATGAATTGTTTAAAACCGTATGTATAAAGGTTTAAATATTTGTCTAAAAACTCCAGAGGAGTTTTGTGTTTATGTATTTGAATAACGTGATAGTATTGTCCTTATTTTCAGAATTACGGTTACTGCATCGTTTTCAATGCCTGAGCTCTTAGTATAAAGAAGTAAAATTAGCCTTTTTTGTAAATTAATTTAAAACGCTCTTCTAATTGTGATAAAGTATCATATGAAAAAAAAGTTTAAAAATTTCGATAAAAACTGAAAACTTTAGAAATTTTGAACTTGTGTCCCCGTAATAAGACCGCAATTTGATGCTGCCAACTCTGATTATGATTATTATTGCCTGTTATTAAAATGTTATTATTACTATCTTATATTACTTTCTTCAATTGTTTGTTGTTTAATTTTATGCGCTCCTTTAACTTCTATTGTCCCATTGGCGGCTTTTCTGTGCTTGTTAATTTTCATATCTCGTTGAAATTTAAACTGTTGTTGGATTTTAATTCATTTATTTATAACCCACGCACATTCATCCGCACATTTATACTTCCGGGGTATACGATAGGCTGCAATCTCAATAAAAGTAGAATTTCCCCGGTCTGGAATCGAACCTGATACCCTTGTGTTAGGAGGCCAGAATACTGACTATTCGATCACGGAGGCAGTGTATTGGATTATTACCACTGACGAGGTACGTTTTGCTCTTATGTTTGTGGTACGATACAATGGTCAGTTTATATTTAGAAAAATAATCACATCGTAGCACTATAAACTTTGCACGCAGAAGTGAAAGTAATCTTGAAAATGGTGCATTTCCGTCGTTGGTGCTAGTTATATCATAGCAAATTCATTAAATCTAAAGGTTTTTCCGTCAGCTAGAGGACAACTTTTGTATATGTTCATGCATTTCCAAATTAGACACTATTTCCCCCTAGTATGAATACCTAAATCATTGAACGAGAATTATCTAATTCGAATTGTTGCACATATACACGAATATTGCTTAATCCTTCTTCATAAATTATATTTATTCCTCAAGTTTACTTGCCTTATACCGGCTGTCGATACTGTCTCATCAGAGAGAAGTGAGAAATACACTAATAGTTTCGAATCTAGTTTTTCATACGACTTTCCTCGGGGATGAAATATTTTAGCACTTTCGTGGTATGAAAAATCCAATAATGTGTACTGTGCCGAATTAAATAGCCATTATAGATAAGTACATATACATATTAAACCCCGTGGAGGGTACTGCATTCTTTGAATACAAATATCCTTATGGCGGTTTCCTTCGGAGGGGAGGAAAAGTCGGTGGTGCCATGGTTGCGGAACGTAAAGGAATCGCAAGCCTGATAAAAAGCCTTCTGAGAAAAATTAAATGGTCTTTTACGCCCAATATAGAATAGGACGCCGAGAGCTGTATAGTTTAAACAGTGCCCATCAATAGAACCTCAATTTTATGATATATTTAAATTCGTTATAATGTTTTTGACTGAAATTATTTTTGGTGAAAAAACCATATTTGTAATTATTCGAACGTGCATAATCCTTAGTTACCTAAATATTACTATTAACACTGAACACAAGAACAAATGAAGTACTAAATGCATGTGACGTATATGCCCATGATTTGCACTAAGCTACCCAGTGCATATAGTTGAGCCTCACGTTTGCACACTACTATCGTCACATCACCTTTTCTTGAAGTGAGTGAGTATTTCGGGTTTAAGGGCCCGTCGACAATTTGGTCATTAGGGCCCGCTTTTCTTGAAGCTAATTGTAAACGAGTATATATGTATTTTGCCATATAACACTAAATAGGCTTTATTGTAAAAAGCTCAAGATTGCAAATTTTGTATTCTAACAAAATGATGTTGATCCTAACAAATGTCCCCACAGGTGTCATGGAGCGGGGTGCAGTACTGGAGGATGGTACGTGGTTAGTACCCTGGCCCCTCCCGCCGGTTATGCGGTCTACGCACCCAGGGCCGCTACTTCTCAATTAAGTAGCTCCTCAGTTGGCCCCTCAGGGACCCAACAAGGCTGAGTGCACCCGGGACCAGGTCTCCCAGTGGGAGAAAATCCCCACGTCGGTTCCAGGAATCGAACCCGGGTTTCCCTCTTAGTACGCAGCAATTCTACCACCGCGCTAAGGAGACGCGTTGCAAATAAAGGCTCTCTAATTTTCAAACCCAGAGTTTATGTCCCTGGAAACGGGATTAGCAGGATCTGTTAGCAACAGGCGTTGCAATACAGCAACGTCGACTTGCTAAATATGGCAGTTATCAGTTGCAAAGGAGGAAATTGAAACCAAAGAGCAGATAAAACTGAGGATATCACGACAGCAATGGGTTTAACTGGCAAGTGAATGAATAGCCGAAGCCAAAAATCCACTTCCATGATGGCTGTGTTGAATTCTGTCCATATATATATACCATAATGTTGTTCCTAGAAATTCAGTTCATCCTACAGATATATATGTTACTGTGTTATAGGGCCAGGTGGTGAAGGCATAAATCGGCAGTGTACTGTTACTTCAGCCCATTCTGAAAATATAGCAACACCAATAATACGCTGTGATGCATTACTTCTGGCTATGTTTCTGCAAAGTGCTAGCCCATTCCACGCTCCATTAGATATTGAACACAGAAAAATTGATTTTATTGCAATGCGAATAAGCTTTCAGCTTGGAGTAATACCTTATTCTCAGGGGATTGCCGCGTAGGCTTTAGATGTATAGTAGGATAATACATTTAGCTGAATTCAGTTTACACCATTACAGATAAGGCTAATCCACATCTTCTATGCACATTAGCCAAAATTAATGAAATCTGTTTGAGGAAACTCGACGCTAAAAGCAAATGCTAAGCTGGATTGCAAAATAATTCATGTTTATTGCTTGGATAATCCTGACTCGCATATTTTCTAGTAAGACAACTTTGCATTTCCATCACAATGCAGAACTGGAACACCGACAAAGTCATGGGCTGTTAAATGGGAGATTCAAGGTTCGAATACCAAAGGACTTTTCTCGAGTTTTCCTCTCGTGACTGGCAAATCCCGTAACGGTATTCCAAATTTAGGTTTGGAGCATTTGCGTTCTAAATTATCATATCATGTGCCATTGGCGTCCACCTCGAATGTGATATATACAGGGTGATTTACAGAGGACTGACACCTTTCTTTCTTTAACTATTCTGCTGGAAATTCACTTAACGAGCGCTTTGTAACTTCAGTTGAATTTTTATTGCATTCGCGAAGCAAGTTTAATTGGTATTTGATTCATTGGTCGTGATTTTTAGTTTTAGCGTATGAACTTTGATTTTTGTTGTTTTACCGTATGTTTTTAGCGTTTTAACTCTGTACTGTTTTAATATTTTAATCTGTTACACTTCAATTTGCAATGTTCTAATTATTTCCCATTAATCCCTTGTTTTATCTTTCATCTTTTAGTCGCGTAAGTTTCTGAATGATTTTAGACTTTAAACTTGGACTTTGGCCCCAAACAACCTACCTGTCGACGGACTCTTAAACCCCACTCACTCACTCACTCACTCACTCACTCACTCACTCGCTCGCTCACTCACTCACTCACTCACTCACTCACTCACTCACTCACTCATTAATTAATTAATTAATAGGAAACACCAGATGTAAATTAGCATTATAGGTTGACTGACTAGTATTAAAGGTACTTGTAGCATTCAAAATCCCTTTAAGCTGATATATCTTAAGTCTGGACGGTTTCATTGGGTTCGAGTATTAGGAGTCCAATGCATGTTCGAAAACTCATCCTAGTAGTCTTCACAAAATCGAAATCCGTGGTTCTTGACAACAGAGATGTCCGTTACTTCAATTTGATTCAACTTTCCATTTTTATTATATGTATTGGTTTACGAGTTGTGTGTTTAAAGTAATCAATATACATGCAAATGACGGTTTCTTCATGAAAATGTTAGTCATTTAATCTGCGTAAGCAGCGGGTCTGCTGACCTTCTAAACTAAACATGTACGATTCTGCAAAATAACACTGATCAAAGGTTAAACCATATATAATTCAACATTCTTGTGTTACCTGATCGGTTTGAAGATTATTTCATTTTTCCAATTATGACCACAGTAAAGGGCGTTAGTTCAAATTTCAAGCAACAAAACAGTGTGATGTGTCACGAATATTGGGAAACAATGATAACACTGGCATCAATTTTCTTGTGCAATTTTACACACTTTTTGTTCATTTTCTAATCTGGTTCTGCAAACCTTCACTTTATGATTTCCGGAACCAAAAGGTGTTAGCTTCCAGTCCATTTCAGTTAATTCAAAAGCTTTTCAACTTATTGCCACGAACCGTTAACTGTGCAACTTAATTATTTGCAGCCTTTGAGTATGAAATATTCAATGCAAATTGCACTAATCTAATGATTGTTATTTTAATATTTGGCACAGCTATAAATGTCATAGAGTTCAGTGTGTATTGAAGTTGCCATTTTCTCATTTTATTCATGTGACAGCAAGAAAGAGCCAGTGATTTTGAGTCATAAATTGAACTTCTATCACAAATTCCAATGCCACTGGAATTTCGGAATATCGCAGTAGATACTGCATTGAATTCCTTACGAAAATTAGGTCTGCAAAGAATTAGTTTTCATCCAAACTTATGAATACCTAGATTTTAGCTTTACTCAAAGATAATAGATTTGTTAGAAAGGAAATCCCTTAGCAAATAAGTAATTTATCGATATCCCTTTAAAGTGTAGTACATTTGTTTAGTTTCTCTACTACGTATAGTAAGTAGGGGGACATTGTATTACACCCAAACATTCGATGTCGAGTTTTCATCGGAAATATTTTTTGAGGGCCCCTGAATAAAAAAATAATCATTTTTAGAAAAAGGTTCGTGTGTGTGTGTGTGTGTGTGTGTGTGTGTGTGTGTGTGTGTGTGTGTGTGTGTGTGTGTGTGTGTGTGTGTATGTCTACGAAAAGCATAACTCAAAAACGAAAAGTCAGTAAAAAACCAAAGTTCGTATTTACGTTTAATATCCTTCAAGGATGCAACACGAAGATTTTTTAAGTAAATGCGTGCACCTTAAACTACCCTATGCAGGGAAAATGTTTCGAAAATTTTGACTTTCTGAAAAATGGCTTAACGAATTTGATTAAAATGCCATCTATTTAAGATATTTTTATGACAAATGAAATGTATATTCTGTATTTTCTGGCTGTACAACATGAAGTCCTGTGTCCTGTTTACTTTTGATAACTGTTACATAAATGGTAAACTGTAATCGATAGAGCAAATATTGCTACACAAAAATACAGATCTCGTTTAAACGCAAAATTTATGTCCAAATGTAGCTTCTGTAAACCATTTCAGAGGTAGATATGTCTTGTTATTTGTGTGCTTTGCAATACTTA
The DNA here is from genome assembly GCA_030765045.1 of Tenodera sinensis. Lineage (NCBI taxonomy): Eukaryota > Metazoa > Arthropoda > Insecta > Mantodea > Mantidae > Tenodera > Tenodera sinensis. The sequence continues at coordinate 26,943,565 of CM060962.1, read as the reverse complement.
CGCTTTTCTCACATGGATGGTCGTTATTCGCATATTTATTTATTGCCCGTGCAAAGAGAACGGAGTTTCAAAGTCTTCATATAGTGACCAGCTTTAAAAGATTTTACTATCGCTTAAATCCTACTATATTCCTCTTGCACCTACAAGAAAATCAATAATAAGGTAAGTTCTGCAAAGGTTTATCTCGATGCCCGCCTCGGTAGCGTGATGGTTAGCGTGTCTGCCTCACGTTCAAGAGGTCGCGAGTTCGAATGTCGCTTAGGGTAGGTTATCCGGGTAAGGTTTTTTTCCGAGAGGTTTTCCCTACCCTGAGAAGACGAATGTCGGGTAACTTAAAGCTCCATGGACCTCGGGCTCATTTGAGCATCATTTCACCCATTTCATTTCATTCATTCGTCCGATATGACACAATGTTGGAGGACGTTAATTTAAAAAAAAAAAAATTATCTCGACAGAGGAATAAAGGTTTGTAAGAATAGTTAGTACAAGAGTAGAGAAGGTCATGTGAGAGCAACACATCATAATTCCACCTCTTCTTCTTCTTCTTCTTCTTCTTCTTCTTCTTCTTCTTCTTCTTCTTCTTCTTCTTCTTCTTCTTCTTCCTTTTTTGTGTTAATGCCGCTGTCAATTATCAGGATCATATCAACGCCACAGGTGTGTCGGAATGTGATCCCGCAGGAGTTCTTTTGCATGCTAGTATATCTATTGAAATAGTTCTGTCACTCTTAAGCACACTTATATACCGTCGGTCTGGGCCCGTTTGGTAACGTTTATATGTACAAAGGTAACATAATCTGCATCATATGCTATTTACAATTTGCTGCCAATACTCCACGTATTGATTCCTTGAAGGTCTTTAAACACAAATTTCGTATACCAAATTTCAAACTGTAATAACAGTTATAGACAAAATACCTAAACGTATTCATAGTCTTGACGTACCTATATGCATTTTAACTTTCTCTACTAGTAAGTAGAGGAAGTACTGTACTCCACCCAAAAATTGTATGTCGAGATTTCACCGGAAATATGTATTTTGAGGACCCCTGAATCGAAAAAAGCATTTTTAGATAAAGGTCCTTGTGTGTGTGTGTGTGTGTGTGTGTGTGTGTGTGTGTGTGTGTGTGTGTGCGTGCGTGCGTGCGTGTGTGTGTGTCAGCCTGTGAACAGCATGAATAAAAAACGAATAGTTAGTTAAAAACCATAGTTGGTATTTAGGTTTTATGTCTTTCAAGGATGCGACACGAAGATTTTGAAGAAAATTGCCTCACATTAAACTACCTTTTACATGGGAAATTTTTGTAATATTTTGATTTTCTTGAAAGTGGCTCCAACGATTTTGCTTAAAATGACACATGTTTAAGATATTTTTATGACAAATGAAATGTTTATTTTGAATTTCCTGGCTATAGCCTATGTAGTCCTGCTTACTCTGAATGACTTTTGATTAACTCGTAAACCGTAAGAGATAGACCAAATCTTACTGTACAAAAATGTAAATTTTGCTAAAATACACCATCTATGTTCAAATAATTTTTTTTGTAGATTAAACCATTTCGGAGACATTCCTTGTTATTTGTGTCAGTTTCGGAAAACTTAAAAGTTTCATCAAATGCAACTTCGTTGTTCATTTTTTATGTTAGTCGTGCAAAGAAAATTGAATCTCAAAGCTTTAAAAGATTTGACTATCGCTCAAAGCCTACTGTATTCCCATATTCCCCTACAAGGAAATAAGCAATAAGATAATTTCTGCAAATGTTTTATCTCAACTAACACGAAGAAGATATAGGAATAAGACTTTGCAAGAATGGTTAGTACAAGAGTAGAGAAAGTCATGTGAGTGCAACACATCCGATTTTTATGTATTATGTTAGTTCCGTTTTGAGGCATTGTGTAATATAAATAGAAGTTTAGAATATCCTTACATTTAGGTGTTTGGACCTGCATTACTGCAGGCAAGGAGTAATTCTATGAACATCGGACTGTCCAGGTGTAAGCCGAAGGACTCGCAATTCTACAGCAGTTCATACCAGCTTCACAGAACAGCAAACGTCCATCAGTCGGTGAGTGGTACCGATATGACTGTGTTTTGGACAAGTGTTTGAATTGAAAAGTACGCTTAAATTCCGCCATGTCTCTAGTAATAACGAAACAAGTGAACATGATCCAGGTAGGAAATTCTACTCGAATATTTTGAATAAGAGGGTCTATTTCTGGACTTCACTGGCGGGTTTTGCGACATCCGAAGTATACGCTAGGATATAGGAGCTAATATTAAGATCCTTGCCTGAAAGACTGCTTAAGACTTTATCAGAACCAGCTGATCTTACCTAGCTGAACGATATTTCAATTAATACGGGAAATATAGTATTTTACGACAAACTTGTTCTACGACAGTTGAATATGAAAAACGTGCTAAAATACTGGTAATAGGCACTGAGAACTAGAGTGAGTGACTGTTGGGTTTAAGGGCCCGTCGACAACTTGGTCATTAGGGCCCCTGAGAACTAGAGTGAAAACAATATGTTTGAAGAGTGATTGCTCATAGGGTGCGAGCATGTTGACGAAAGGACAAGATAGTGTTTTCGTTATACTATGTTCATAACGTAAATACTTGAAATTATTATTCATTCTCGCGTATAGTCAAAACAAACTCACAAATTTACCACATAATTATAAAAAAAAACCTGTTTATCAAATATTTGGGTAAACATTTTGACTTCATCCTAAAAATTCCACACAAACTAAGTCCCAATGCGCTTTTTTGTGAACTAGCTTATAAATTTTGATATATGGCCATACTATAAGATGATACTTGTATAGCACTTTGGGTTATTTCCATAGGTTTCAAAATTTTAATATGAAGAATGAGACTCCTGCGAAAACAAACATATATATATATATATATATATATATACACACACACAGATTTAATTCATAGTCTAGTTTCCGATTTATCCTAAAACTCTGATTTGTTTAATAAGGTTCCCCAAATGAATGCCATGTGTCGTCTCCGTAACATCCTAGCCTCTGGTCCGCGAGGTCGCGGGTTCAAACCCGGCGGATGGTGGTGGGTTTTTCCGGCTGCAAAAATCTTTAGCATGGAGTAAAAGTAGAGATCCCGTGTCATTGATTTAAAAGAACCTCGAGCCCGATAAAGAGGCCTCTGAGCAAAATTAAGTATTTTTTCACGCCCAATATAGAATAGGACGGTGAAAACCAAATCAGCTAAAGAGTGTCCATAAATAAAACGCCGTTTACATTTTTACTGATCTGTACAAAATGGTAAGCCGACTATTTTAGGTGACTTTATGCATTACTAAAACTAATTTCATGTAACCGTATTTTTCTCTCCGCGTTATTAGCATATAAACTTGCTTGAATCCCCGTGCAAATAAGTTTTAATGAAGAGTAAAGGTGTTTCTATGGATATTTGCAACTCGATGGTGAGAGAAGGGTACAGGCCGTACACCTTGCGTTACACCGCTGATCGTTGCGTGTTGCATAACCCTTCGGCTACATCGATCTCGAAATGTGTGAAAGCGAACAGGAGAATGAACTGACGGCACAGGTGGAAAGATATTATCCCTAAGTGGGCAATCATAACAGGAATCCAACGCAGCCCCCCGCTCAAGTATCGTTGATTAGATGCAGCAGCAGCAGCAACATCTATGTTCAACAGCAGCTGTATGTGCACAAGACATTTCAGTTTGTTTCCTTCTTTAAGGGGATGTTACACTGACAATGCCATTTTCTAAACTTTTCAGCCAATTTATCGGAAAATTTACTTTCAATGTTGTCTTATACAAACGCTAGCTGGTTTTCAATTTCAGTGTGATATCTATTTTAGTTTCCGAGTTTTTAAATGCTTAAGCTGTATTTTATTACCCAACAAATGCTTCAGATGACGCAGTTTCAAAAACAAACGATTTTTTGAAAGTTGTATCATTTACCTGATTACAACGCACATATCTACCAGAATCTTTCTTTCCTGGGCTTATTTCAAGACAAAATGGATTTTAAGTTCTGTCTTTTGAAATTTCTAGTGATTTTGAAGCTTCATATAACTTCTCAAAGTTCATAACACAAAAGCCCTTCAAGAGAAACAAACATTTATATAACAGACTTAATTCCTAGTAGTCTGGAAATCTACATGAACTTCAGAAGCGTTGGTTGAAAATTGCACCGTGCGGAACATTTTGAAAAAGTGAATGCATTAAATAAAATAATCTCAAATTTAAATTTAAAAATGAAAAGACATTATTGTTCCGAATTTTAACCTAAAGTATTTAAATGTGGGTAACTATAATACAAAAAATCACAATATACTTTGAACTTATGGCCATAGGTATTTTTTCGTCCGATATGACATTACGTTGGAGGACTCACAGAATTCAAACATGAAAGTCTGTGAGATTTATATTCAACTTCAGAGCAGTATCCACCGAACAGTACTTAGTTCACCTCCTCCCCAATGAATTGCATACGCCTGCGTTCACACAAGAGTTATAGATTGATTAATTATTTTATTTCAGTATGTGTATATACAATGATATATCGTATATCATTAATATAATGCGAGGTGGAAAATATCTGAAGACCTAGATTAACAATTATTCTAGCAATTAGTTAACAAATGGCAGGAGATTTCAACTTTAGCAGTCACGTAATGGTGTTCGAAGCGTTGTAATATGCAATAAACAAAAGGCGTCGTATTTCAGTCGTGTTGTAATGTGCTCCGGATCAAGATTTAATTTCTGTTTGTACCGCTTGGGATATTTGCATTAATATTTTAATGGATACTCAAGCTGTTCCTCTACATCAGTTCCTTCCACAGGGTGGCTCACTTCTCCTCTCTCACAAAATGACAATTGTAAATGAGATTACTTTAAAAGGAGACATCATTGAATTATAATTCCTTTCAAACTAAAACTTTAAAAAATATCGTTAATTTTATTTTTAAGTTTTAAAATGTAGTTATGTGTTGAAAATGGCGAGTTACTTATGCGTATTAAGTAAACCCTTTGCTGTTTTTTTTATATCACCAAGAAGAGTAGACACCTAAAAAACAGCTGACATTTTTGCCCGATGCGAAGCTTTTGGCAAACACATACAGGCCATAACACCGCCGCGTATGCTGTAATATCATTTAGAACGTTGAAACCTGATTTGATTAGCGTGCTTTAAAATGTTGGCATGTAAACGATATCTCTTGGAAAACAACTTCTAAAGTTTACATCCTGGAAATGGGATTGCGCTACGGAAATAGGATTTCTTTTTCAGAATTGTTACATCTGATTTAGCTATATATTAAACTTACATTACATCTTAGAAATATGAAGCATATGTTCATTTTTAGTCATGTTGTTTTGAAAATTTAATTCCAATACGTCTCCAGTACTAGCAAGTCTCCTTCAAAGCATTTCAAATGTTTTAATTTCTGGATATGTCTGTTTTTATACTAAATGCATTCGGAAATGACAAATTTAACCAGCCGTATAAAGTTTTGTGACTAACTTTGCGCTACTCTTCTGTCATTGTACTGCTTTCAACAGCAATGGTAGAAGTTTCGAGAACAACATGTTTGTGTATTAAACAGAATGTAACATCCAATGGGTTTCGAAATCGCCTAGATCCTTTAGCTTTAACTAAGTTTTGAGTGTTATTGTACTGCGCATTTCGCTATAATTGAACAAAATCAGAGCACGAATTTACGGTTAACCGCACATTTGCCTCTCCAAAAATGTAATATTGCTCCTCCCCCGAGAATATATATGACATTGAGGTATTCCTTTCACTGGTTATGAGTCACACCTTCTTCACCTTTGAAGGGATTAGGGCTGCTTATGCAGTCGCTTCTTTAGAGGGAAAGTTTTGGTTTGCACCGAAACCACCATGGCACAATATCCTTGAAATTGAGATAACTTCACAGTATTGAAATTGCAGCGTTCATATCATAAAACACTTGAGAATTGCAGTGTTTGAAAACGAAAGCAAACTCGTAAGTCAGACGTAAGGTATAAGACATAAGTTTCTGAGTTGCCGTAACATCTGTTGAAGTGGGGCTAGCGACTCGGTTTAATGCCCAGATGGACCCAGTATTTCACCACCCCATTTTATTCCGAAAACATAGAACTAGAACCACATGTTTTCTAATTCTAGTTCCTCTATGGTTTCAGCTTTAAGTGTTTCATAGAGTTAAAAACTTTACCGAAGAGAAGTGAAAAGTTTTCAGTTTTTCTAAGCGATGACAATAATTATACTATGGATTTGCGCCTTCGGAATATGTAACAGCAATTCCTTTCCAGAAAAATCAAGAGTAATGTGTAGCTACTAACGAGCCTGGACTACTGTAATTAATCAATCCCATACCTGGTGTCCAGTGTCCTAGAAGTGACAGCAGGAGGATCCACAAGACCGGTGAACTTGGCATGATTAATGATTTTGCAGACTGCTATGGAGTTCTTGCAGGGATGGCGCGATCTTTAGATAGACGTCGATTATTTTTCCAAAACTCTAACACTTAAATACACCATAAGTTACTGAACAAAGATGCTGTCACAATGAGTAATACTTTAGTACAGTAAACTGCTTAACAATGAAAGCAATGTTGTATCCGGAGTTTGCAACTAAGACTATTTAGGGAATGATTCTGTGGAGAACACCAAATCACAAACACCGTTTAAGTTGTAGAAAATGATTAGTATCCTTCATGACTTGTCTTCCATCTTCAAGCCACACGATACAAATAAACAGGAGAAGAAAAGGGAACTATAACATCCGAAACGGCTTTCTAGCTCTGGTCTTTCCTTTTCTCTCGGCAAGGAAGCAATGTCAACAAACATAGGTAGTGTTTACTCCTGGGCCGGGACTCGTCTGTTTGAAAAGCAAAGGGAGAGAGCGAGCGAGCGGGCGAGCGCGCGAGTGAGACGGACAACTGAGGTCGTCTCACTTCGCTTCAGATACTCCGTCAACAGAGAGAACCGCCAGACAACCGTCCGCGCACCAGGCTAGAAGCCTTCTGCCGGTCCGGTCCGGTCCGGTCTGCCGCGTCGTGTCGCCTCGCGTCGTTCGGCTTCACTCGTTGAACATCCCGCCGCCCCACCCCTTGCACCGCGCTACGTCGCGCAGCGTCTGCCCAAAAATTGCACCGCGTCAACTATACCCACATTTTCTCATAATTGTCCAAGCCTACACAACTATTTTGGAAAGAAAACGGGACGTCAATACGGAATGTGCTTTTCCGCGGCTTTGGGTTTCAACAATACGCACAACACCACGATTAAAATGTCTAATGATAAAACAAATGACGCATATTTGCAAAGCAAATGTAGTTTGTTAACCACATTGAAGGGTGTGTTAGTGTCTTATAGATCATAATTTCCAAAATGTGAACAGATGTTTTCCATAATTAGAAAATAATTTTTGTTTTTGGTACACCAGCATAAATCTAGGGATTTGAAAATATTTTAATTTTGAAATTTGACTTTCGTCACTTAGAATGGCCCATAATAAGTAGTTTTTCATCCAGCTTCCCAAAAGTCGAATATTTCCATCTATTTAAATTACTTTTTGTCGCAGACAAAAGTACTTCTAAAACGGAAAACCAGTTCTGTAGCACCAAAAATCACTGTAAACATTTTTAGAACTATTCTCTTTTGAACTATTACAAAACTATATCATATTTGTGCTTACTACTATCAAATAAATGACATGGGAATTCTTTGAAGGAAAAAGAATTATATTTAAGCTTTCCTCGCGTGGAATATTTGCTATATATATATATCATTTTTTAAATCAAATAATTTGAAAACACGAATACATATATTGGAACCAAGTTTAAAGGTATTTATGATTTATTTATGATAACTTGAATGCCAAATTTTCAACCTAAGTTAACGAAAGCTTTAGAAAATATTAATTTCAATAGGGCATTCTCTCAAATAACAAACAATATTAACGTACCAGTCCCCCAAAAGTAAAGATGCATTTGAAAGTTATGCATTTACATAGAAGTGGTGCTGCTCGAATGTTATCATAGGGTCAGCATCTTTAATAATAATAATAATAATAATAATAATAATAATAATAATAATAATAATAATAATAATAATAATAATAATAATAATAATAATAATAATAATAATAATAATAATAATAATAATAATAATAATAATAATAATAATAATAATAATAATAATAATAATAATAATAATAATAATAATAATAATAATAATAATAATAATAATAATAATAATAATAATAATAATAATAATAATAATAATAATAATAATAATAATAATAATTTGAAAACCGAAACTTACTGTACTACGAAATAGGGTCCACTTACATAAATATGAAAAAGTATTTATTTTATGTATTGCTTTTAACAGAAGGTTAAATAAAGTTGTGACAAAAACGGTATGTCTCATTCTTGACTAGTCGGAGATTAATGCTTGTTTTCACGCATATATTATACATATATCTCTATTATAACCATTTTATATACCCCATTTAACAGTGCTATTGTCCTTAACGTTTTCATAGAATTCGATTGTTCAGTTTGTAGTTTTAGAAAGTTACCCTCACAATTGGAAGATCACTATTTTCTCAATTATCACTGATAGGAAACAATATACAGAATAAGTACAAAATATAGCCATATTATAGCGCTTTCACCACTGGCCAGGCTGGAATTTTGGGACGTTACGTTGAGCGCCTGGATCCTTGCGGCTGTCCCGTCTGCTGCCTTCATTGTTGCCGTGAGGTCACACAGGCAAGTCTCCACCGCACGCTGCCACTATTGTGGAACAGAGGCAATAATCGCCCAGGTACCAGCTGACATCCCACTTCTCTTTTGGAAATTATAGATCTACAGTTAACTAAATAGAGCAGGCGGTGAGACGGATTTATATGGAATACAGCCAAAAATTGCAACAATAGCCTTCAACTTCCTTCAGCAGAGCCTCACTCATACAATCAAAGCCAATCAACCGCAGTCAAAGGCAAGTAATGATGTGACAGTTTTCTGGATGTCGTCTACAATCTTCTGCAGTGTTGCTCGCAATTCAACAACGGTGGTGGTGCTGTCGTAATTGGTGGTATTTATATCGCGAAATTAAAGCGTTAATAAAAGCCATTTAGAGCGAAAATCACGAAAATTTGAACTCATTTCGCGAAAGTCGGAAGTGCCTCTACCCATGATCAAGGCGCAAACTCTCCACCTTCTCATTCGGCTCTGCGCACCGAGGAAACACCTTTCTTTGGTTCGACCACTGATGGTTTTTCACTGCTTTGGTGGCGCGAGTCTACAGCCCTAAAAGAAACAAGCAGATTATCACCACAGAACAAAATCCTTCAAGAATGTCCACTTCATACCCTTACCCAAAAGGGTTCTTTTATTTTTCCAGAAACATTATTCCTGCTACCACCCCCTAGCGGAAACACTGGAATGGACGCGACTGTCTGCTTTTCTCTATGTAACACCTTTGGATTCTTTCTTGTGGTTATATGTAAAGGATATAACATACTTCGCCAGCATAGCTGACAAAGTACTCATACAATCAGTTGTACTCGTCACAACAGAAACACTGAAGCACTGCCTAAAACTGAATATCATCTGTATATGGCTATCAAAGAAGCCCATAAGGAAGACTACTGATTATTTTCAAGAAATGTTTGATTTGTAACCATAAATAGAACTTGCAAAGTTGCCTTCTGATGTTTAATTTTCTTTTGGGAAGCAATAAATGTCAGGAAATACTTTGTGTATTTGTTTTGTACGTAACAAATACTGCAATGATTGTTCTGTTATATTCTTCCATTTTATGCAATGGTTTATATGTGTCATAACGCCTCTTTTGACTATAGTGATGTACATGTGCTTCCAATGAGAACATTTCCTTTAAAAAGTATAAGAAAATTAGATTTACTGTAGATAATGCTGATCTAAATCAAATACATTTTGTTACTTATATCACCTCTGGTGGGAATTTCTTAAAAATTCTGTACTTACAAACGAAACCCAATTGTGGAAGTTTGGGAAACACGCGGTACGAAATGTATGTGTTTAATTGAACCAGGTGGCTATTATAAGAAAGAATATGAAGTGAAAACAATATTTATTTCTGTATGCACACCGTAGTGCACGTTCTAGAAACATCACTGAATGTTTATAATAAACACTCTCTGATTAATTGGTTTCAGCGCTCAGCTAATATTCTAGCTATAAAAATACTAACATAGAAACAATTAGTTTATTTGTGTATTTCTTTCTTTGTTTGAAAGTATACCTAGTTGTTTCAATCTAATGATTCGCTATTTGTTTTATAAACTCAAACAAGGAAATGCTAAATATGAAACATACAGTGTTATTTATAATTTAATTCTTTTGTTTCAATTTGTTTCAAATGGTCATAATTGCTTCCAATAATTTATAATACAATTGGAGTCCTTGTTTTTCCCAAGGATGAAATTTAGTGATGTGCGAATTTACTGTGTACTTGATGAATCTGAGTGGTATAGTACACTGATGCCCTTTTAATTGTCAAATACGAGAGCCTCTAGCGGGTGATTGAGAGATCTATCTCGTCTATCTTAAATTTATCAAGTTTACGACTTCGCTGAAGTAATCAATAAATGTATGATAAAGACATGTTCTCTTACTACGTGATACAATGTCCTACACGTTTAGTGATAATTTAGTCTTCATTAATTTTTATATATTTATACAATCTTGTTTATCTGATTACTTTCCCCGTGTACAGGAGTGACACCTTATAGAACTTACAAGCCTGTGCCTAGGGTCAGATGCCTGTCGGAGAGCAGCATGGACCGGACAGAGTGAAGACCTGGAAGCGGGTAGCCAGTCCACAACTAGGTATGAGCGTGAACAAGAGGATGATATGAAATGCAGGCGAATTGGATGAAGAAAAAGATGGTGATGAAGCAGTTGCTGGAACGAATACCACATGTGGGTCCCTGGGAACGAACCTTGGTGATAGGCGAACGGTCTAACGGCTCGGCCACGGCGCCGCCTGATTAAATAAATAAATAAATGCACGAATGAATGAATGAACGAAGGAAATGAACGGATGGATGGATGGATGGATGGATGGATGGATGGATGGATGGATGGATGGATGGATGGATGGATGGATGGATGGATGGATGGATGGATGGATGGATGGATGGAGGGAGGGAGGGAGGGAGGGAGGGAGGGAGGGAGGGATGGAGGGATGGAGGGATGGAGGGATGGAGGGATGGAGGGATGGAGGGATGGAGGGATGGAGGGATGGAGGGATGGAGGGATGGAGGGATGGAGGGATGGAGGGATGGAGGGATGGAGGGATGGAGGGATGGAGGGATGGAGGGATGGAGGGATGGAGGGATGGAGGGATGGAGGGATGGAGGGATGGAGGGATGGAGGGATGGAGGGATGGAGGGATGGAGGGATGGAGGGATGGAGGGATGGAGGGATGGAGGGATGGAGGGATGGAGGGATGGAGGGATGGAGGGATGGAGGGATGGAGGGATGGAGGGATGGAGGGAGGGTGGGAGGGAGGGAGGGATGGAGGGATGGAGGGAGGGGTGGAGGGAGGGACGAACGAATGAATAAATAAATACAGAGTTATATATTTTTGCATGTCCCATGTACTATCGCTTTATACCTTAATATGTAGCTTATGGTAATTATTGTAGACCTGCATAAAAAACTCCTTGGCAGTCAATTGGTGCGTTAAAATGAAAGAAAACAAAAATATTCGTTCTTAAGAAGTGACAACAGAAGTTTCGATGGTAAACAAGTTCCTGTTTGAGAATAAAAACAACCACTGAAACAGCGAAAATACTTCGAATGTATGCGATCAGATTCCCTGTAAATTTGAAATTCACAAACCTTCCACAGTGTAGTTTCTGATACTGAACAAGCAGATGTAGGAATCTAATCTAAACACGAGCATCACTTTCTCTGCCGATGACAGATTCACGTATAAATCTAATTTATGTATCATAGTATTCGCATAAAAAGTCATTATTCTATTCAAGTAACGTTATTTGCCAAGCAATTGTTTTAAACTGAGCGATAAATATTTAGCTGGATGAACCATGCAGAAACAGCATTCAGTTGTTTAGCGGCAGTGACAAAATCTTGGGTCAAAATAATAAAAAGGGATAATGCTATCAATAAGCCATTTGATATTGATCATATATTTTAATCAGCTGTACATTTTCCTAAATAAAATGTTTGTCTCCCTGATTATTTGCCAGTTATACAAAATTCTAAGAGCAAATCCAGGTAGTATGAAGGAGGGCTCACAGGTACATAGAAGATATGATTTCAGTTCTCGCACCAATATCACAAGTACGAGTATATTTGTCAGAATGCCAGTCGCTAGAGCTGTTTTTGAGTCAATTAAAAATAACGAACGGCTTTTCTATGTAATATATATTTTGCAATCGGAGAATTTTTCTTTGATGGAAGTATTTTCCATTATTTCTTTTCTTTATGTTTGAGTTGTGGTTTTCAGAAAGAGAGGGAGTTTATTTCTAAGGAATCGCGCTTTTCTCTTTTCACAGAACTTCAACTCCTGTCTCTTGATATTGAATGTTTGCGTGGAATACAATATCTTCCCATTCTGCTGTAGGTAGGCGGAACAGAATGTACAAAACAAAATAGCCAAAGCATATTACTTAAACAACGGTCGGTTTATGGCCCGGCCGGATCATGCATATGCTGTCTATTACATCGGCAAGCTTTCTGTTGTGGAACACCAGTGTTACATTCTCATTAGTAATAGTAGCATGCACTATAATGAGAATTAACGTTGTTACAAGTGGTGCTGAAAATGATGCCCATTTACAATGAGACGTTCCTGGAATTCCTCGTAAGGTGGTTGCAATTCAAGTGCAATAGTCATTTTGTAGTGCTCAAATTTTAAAAGTTTAGCAGCTGTTAACAATGGTTTTTGAAGCATCAACTTGCTGTGCAACACGTCTTCCAGGTTTCTTTGCACGACGTTCGAATGATCCATCAATTTTTTCGGTGATTTTCCTCCGTTAAAACATGTATTTTTCGTCTCTTAAGTTTCATGTTTAATCCTACACTGACATTTTCTCTATCTGAAACTGGAATATCAAGAAATGTCTCCTGAAGCTTTCTGTACACCCCTGTCTACATGATTCAGTTTCTACGCATGCATCGTTACACTAAAATCCTTTGTTCACGTCTGAATCTTTCCGTGGGTGTTTCAGTGAACTAATAGCAAGATGCCCGCCTCTGTAGCGTGGTGGTAGCGTGTTTGTCTCACGTCCAAGAGGTCGCGATTTCGAATCTCGCTTAGGATGAGTTATCCGGATAAGATTCTTCCCTTATCCTGAGAAGACGAATGTCGGGTAACTTTATCTCGGGCTCATTTGAGCATCACTTCACCCATTTCATTCATTCACCGTCCGATTTGACACTACGTTGGAGGACGTTAACAAAAAATGGCAAGAGGACAGCGACAACAATAAGAATACCTGAAAGTAAAGGTAAAGGGTACAGCCACAGAGGGGGACACCTCGCTCACGTCGACCATCACAGATCTATTGTGGCTACCACTCTCCAGGAGGCAAGGTTGAAATGAGAGAACCGAAGGTGTCACACAGGGTCGCAGCTAGACAGGCCACAGAGACGCGTGGAAGTCCCCAACAAGTCCTGAGATCTCTTCATCACGGCGCCAGGTGAGCAGCCAACTCACCGCAGGCCCGTTGTCGCACTGACCGTCCCCAACGACGGAGGACAAGGGCCGCCAAACGCCACATAGCGCCGAGAACAGGAGTTACCATGCGCAGTCAACCACGCCATCTGTCCGGCACTGCCAAGACTACACACCTGAAAGCTGAGAAGGAAATGGAATGAAGGGAAATGATGGAAATGAAACCGTGGTATGAAATAATGCACCCCAGCATTCGCGTAAGTGGCATAGGGAAACCAAGGAAATATCGCAAACTTCTTCTGTTGCAACTTTTTGGTGCAAAAATAAGTATCCCTCGGTCACAGGTTCATCCTCAAGAACCTCCACAAGAACAGCCCCGGCCCAAGAGCCAAAAGCAAGATCAGGTGGCCCGAGTTAACCTGGACGGAGGGTAAATCGCCACGGTACCTATCCGTTTAGTACGGATTTATCCATGAGACATAAAAGGTGATGTCTTACTTTGCAAGCTTTTGTATCGTTGTAGTGTGATGGTGCTGGTTGGGTTAAGTTACCACTGGCGGCGGGATGTGTCCAGCCAACTGCTTGCCTGAACGGCCACTTGCGGGACCGTCGAGTGAGGCAGGACCAGTGGACGCCGGTCCTGACAAATTTTCCGTATTTATACCGACCGTCACCCACGCCAGCTTGGCAAAACTTCTTCCCTTCCAACGAGACGTATTTGCGCGGTGAATCACGAATTTCCAAATCCCGGCTTTAGGATTGGGTGCCTTTTCCCCCTGAGTTCTCGATTTTCGTGAATTCACAAAATTCACATCCACCTCGGAGCGTTTATTCACCCTTGGTGGCCTTGAACTGACATTGTCTCCACACCAAAAGGTACCCTTAACGTCACATTTCAAAAGATATTTTTCTGTCCCTACACTCGCTTTGCAGACAAATCTTCCATCGCAGAAATGCACCCAGACTTTTTATATTGCAACATTAGCAAATAACACTTTAAATTAAACCTTATTACCTACATATTCACAACACAATATAATCAGACACTTGTGTCTATACCTTATGGTTATATTAATGTCGACAGTATATAAAATAATCTATTACCGGCAAGACAGTGAAGTGCCTGTCTCAACCTTGAGGGGGTCATTCACCGCTAATGAGCTAGATCATTAGAATTCAAGTATAACGCCTATACAAAACAAGGTCACCTAATAACATTATATAGCTATCAATTAATTAGGATATTCGAACTATTAGTTCGACATAAAAAATAAAATGCAATCTTTCTATTAAATCTGATCCGGCGTTAATAGTGTCCCAGTGCAATTCATTAATGTGTCTATTAATGTAAACGAATGACTTTGACAACCAGCTCTCCCAGTATAATAATCCAGCATATACCATTTATGCCTCCGCTGGCGCGGAAGACCCGGGTTGTGTCCCCGGTAACAGCATGGGAATTTATCCCCTCTCAGAAATTTAGCACGGGGTGCACTCAGCCTCTTTAGTCCCGGTGGAACCAATTGAGGAGCTACTTGATGGAAAAGTAGTGGCCCCAGGTCGTAAAGACCGCATAACCGCATAACTGGCCGGGAGGGATCGGGACGCTGACCACGTACCACCCTCCAGTACTGCACCCCACCAATGACGCCTGTAGTGGGCCGAGGTGGGGGACGCAGCGGCTTGGCTCTTCATGGGCTGTTGTGCCGTGAAGCTTAGATGTATCATTTATAAAAGCGAATAAAAAGAATGTTTGCGTAATCAGTTTACTCTCTCTCTCCCCCTCCCTCTCTGTCTCTCTCTCTCTCTCTCTTTCTCTGTGTGTGTGTCTCTAGTTTACTAGGCACCTGGTTCTATAGCTAGTTTCTCCTTTTGGCTATAAACTTTCAAACTTCTTCTGGCTCTTGATCGATTATATACATACTTCCTGCACTGGTGCGCATCAATTATGGGCAAAGTGGTAACGGAAACTTTCCAGGTATTATCCTTCTACTATAAATCTCTGAACCTCAGATTTCACCGTATTTTGAACTTCCCGATTATGTATGTTAAAGGAAACTGGTCTGCATTTAAAGCGAAATTAATGCCTCAGATTGCTTTGTACAAGTGTTTTACATATTGTTTCCCTATTTAAACAATTTAATGTCCTGTACAGGACTGAAACCTCCATGCACTGGAGTTTTTCTGATAGTTCTAGGTTCTTTTCAGCCCGTATAATCATATTCTATACAACGTCTCTATTTTATTAAGCCATGATTCAGGCTTTCCATTGCAAAAAGCTTTTAATTAGGTATCATAGATATAAGCTTCAAGTCACCCTTCCTTTGATTATGTCGCTGCCCTCCTGATCTCATCTATAAATTATGCCGTGCAAAAGGGTTAGGACTCCTTCTGGGACAGCAGTGGCACCTTTGATGAGACTGGAGAACTGAACGTCCCGCAACGTGCTGTCTGTATCCTGGGTTCCATATATGCCGTCCCTACTACTACAGGGGGCATTTTACCAACATTCTGAGCTGGCGCGTACATAGCAGGGAGGGGTATGTGTGGAACATTTTGCCTTTGTTTTCCGACCAAGCAGTGGTGTATGTTGGGAGCCCTAGAACTAAACCAAGATGAAAATTACATTTTATGGTTTCGAATAAGAACATACAAATTTTCTAGACACCTGTGAATCGTTTTGACCAAACATTGCCATTTTTAAAAGAACAGCGACGTCTTTAAGTTAACCGTGCGCTGCATTTTAACCACACTAGGTGCATCTTGTATGAAATATATCCCTTGCATTTCAGTTTTGTTCTGATTTGTATGTAAATTTGCATACATAATATCAAAAGCGTTAACTAAAGATTCGAATATGCATTTTATGATTGCTTTATTCATTGGCTCACAAAAAACTTTATGTTGAAAGGAAAAGGAACTTTAACACCATCAACTTCATAAAAACAAAATTGTATTTCTCTGCAAGCAATTATACAAACTTTAACCAAATGCTTTAATTTATTTTCGGTCTACTTATGTAACAGAAAAACCACTAGTATAAATCTCTTTAAAAATCTGATGTGTTCCACTCACATGGCTTTCTCTATTGTTACAAACCATTCTTACAAACCTTATTCCTCTATCTTCGTGTTAGTTGAGATAAAAACATTTGTATAAATTATCCTATTCTTTATTTTCTTGTAGGTACAGGGGAAATACGGGAATACAGTAGACTTTGTTTGAGTGATAGTCAAATATTTCAAAGCATTGACATTCCTTTTTCTTTGCACGGCTAACATATAAAAAGAATGAATCACTATCTTCCATTTTGCAAGGAAAAAAAAAAAAAAAAAAAAAAAAAAAAAAAAAAAAAAAAAAAAAAGCACATAAATTGTGTGCTTTAGGGAGATCTACACTTTTTGTACAGTAAGATTTGGTCTATCTTTTACGAGTTATTCAAAGGTCTTTCAGACTAAATAGGACTACCGAGGCTATAGCAAGAAAATTCAAAATTTGCATCTCGTTTGCCGTAAAAATATCTCAAACATATGGCATTTTAATCAAAATCATTAGCTGTTTTCGATAAAAATTATATTTTTCGAAAACTTTTCCTTGTAAAGGTAGTTTAGGGTGAAAAAATTCCCTTCAAAATCTTCGTGTCTCATCCTTAAAAGCTGTTAAACTTAAATACCAACTTTGGTTTTTAACCGACCTTTCGTTTATGAGTTATGCTGTCCACAGACACACACACACAGGGACCTTTTTCTAGAAATTATTTTTTTTTAATCAGGAGGCTTAAAAACATACTTCCAGTGAAATTTTGACATCGAATTTTTGGATAGAATACGGTACTTCCCCTATGTAGTAGAGATGCTAAAAAGTGCATTGTTTTCTAATAAAAGTATTCAATTGTATCATCTGAGAAATTGTTTAAAGCGTAATTCTGGGCTTTTCAGCAGTCACTTCTTTAATTATTCTATTATGCTATTTTTCAAATAAACAGGCGTAAAATTGTAAAAACAGAAAATTCAGTATCAGTGTTCCTTAACTGTAGTAGACGTGATGTAGGGAAGTATGGCCAAGGTGAATCAGGGAAGAATTGCAGGTGTGAGGGGCGCCAATTTACCACTTGGAAACATTGCAACAAGTTATATATTAATATGCCAATAATCTAGAACTGTGCACGTCACACAGACGCCACTGCATGTGCGAAAAGGTAAACAGTTACAGGCACCTTCTCCTTGCTCCATACTCCGAATGCCTTCCGATACTGGGGGACGGCATTAATGAAGGTGAGTGTACTTGTCACGATAGTGCATAGTAGAGACGAGGAAAATGGTAATATTTTCAGGCTTTTTTGAGGGGGGGGGGAGTTATTGTTTAACGTCCGCTTTTACTACATGTGGCTGATGATACATGCAATGAAGACCGGTAGAATCAGATGGCGGGGGAGACCGGAGAACCCGGAGGAAACACGCACCTGCACCCCTTTGTCCACCACATATCCCACATGCGGTCGCTTTGGTGAGAGGCGAATGGCCTAACCATTCTGCCACCATGCCAGTTCCTAAGTAATGCTACCTTACAAAAATAACAATCAAGAACGTTAACCATTATTTACGCATAACCGTGACAGAAAGATACTCTTGGTCCATATTACATTACTTGTCTGAATCCGGCTCTATCGTATCAAATCGTGATTCTTGAAACACGCAAGGGGATGTTCTCTTTCCTTCTCTCTCTTTTACCACTCTCTTTTACCGTGCATGGGGAAATTGGATTGTTCAATAGAATAGTAGGACAGTAGTTTGAATGTGAATTGTAATATTATTCCAAGCATGGATGTGTGAATCTGTAATGCACTATCAACAATATACAGAGTGTCCTAAAAAACACTGACAACGCTTAGTGTGTTGTGCAGGGTGGTAAACTGATCGGTTTTCAAAGAGGAACCCTTGCCCGGAAATTCAAGGCTTGGCCGCGCGCGCGCGTGTGTGTGTGTGTGTGTGTGTGTGTGCGTGTCTGTGTCCCAATACATACATATTAGCATTGCTGTTGATGGTGTATTACAAATTCACTCGTGCATGTAGGGAATAATATTACAATTCAAATTCAACAACTATTCTATTTAACTGAAACATTTTCTCCTTTCGTCGCATTTTTTGTAGCCCCGTAGTAGCTCGTACCATTCATTTTCCATGAAGCTAATGATTTACACGTTCCAAAACAGCATTTAGGGAAATTGCCTTTTGCACGTGCATTGCAAGAGTCGAAGAGTGTAATTACTCTATGTGAAAGTCTATTAACATCATCATCAGTAGTAGTGGCGGCGGTGGCGGTGGTGGTGGCGGTGGTGGTGGCGGTGGCGGTGGCGGTGGCGGTGGCGGTGGCGGTGACGGTGGCGGTGGTGGTGGTGGCGGTGGTGGCGGCCGTGGTGGTGGTGTTGTTGCAGCTGGAAATTTGACAAATCCCGCTGCTAGCACCAATGTGTCAAAAACGATATAGATCAACTACTATTTCTGTCACTTTATTTTCTTCTAAACCGAAATGCACAGACACAGTTCTGTTTTATCGTTAACACAGTCTAAAGTTCTTCGTGACCTTGCAAGTCACAGCTGCAAAGTTCCCTCGTAACCTTGACAGACACACTTTTCTGTGTTTCGGTTCTCTCTGTATCACAAACTTTGGTGATTACACTCACTTAAGCTGCTTCTCAATACAACAATTCCGACGTGACGTTAAATGTCCCCAAATGCCTCTGTCAACATATACAGTTTTCTGACGACTGTACACAAACGCAGTGCTAAAAGCTGTCTCGTGCAGCAGCATGCTTCCATCACATACAACTACTGCTCTTGTCTTAGTCTCTCAAGCTGTTTCACTAGACTAACTGTCCATGCTTTCTTGCTTTTATATTTGACGCGAAACGCCGACGAATTCTTCTCGAGCTTGCCACAAGCAAGCTGGCGGTCAAAAGCTGTCGTGAACGTTCTGGAAACTCATTTTTTCTGCCGCTCTATAACTGTCAGTCACGTATTCACACGCAGTGCTGTGAACTTGAACGCCTTTGACGTGCTGTGGCGGCCCGTGTCACATTTTATCACCAGCATTGTTAATAATTATTATTTATCAGTTTTATTTATTAGTATGATTGAATTTATACGTAATGATGAACTATAAACCTGAAAAACACAGCATTGAAGTTGAATATAAATTAGGGTTGTGAGCTTAAACGTAATGCTTCAAACGAACTTTGTTAAGTATATACACAAGGCGTTATAAGAATATTCACATTTAAAGTAAACTTTTCCTCCGTAGGTGGAATTAAATAAGCTAAAATGTTGTCACAACGAATGCATTCTTTGGGATAAACTGTAACCCCGTATGTGGCTTAAACACGAATTTCTTTAGACATTAAAAGTTTCTTCACAATTAAAACAACTTAATAAAGACAAAGAGAAAAACTTCACCACTAAGCAGGTAGCGATGAGCGAAGCGACCATGTTCCAATACGCAGTTCAGCTGAAATTAACTTTTCCGATAAGGTCGACAGCAAAAGTCTAAAACGGCGTTAAAAGGAGAAACGTATCGATAATTCCATGACTGCTTTGGAGCTAACCATTGGTGTCTATAAAATGTACATCTTAGTATATCTATCTTCCTTTATATCTTCTAGGATTGTGGAATGGTTTAGCTGACATGTGGTTTGTTATAAAACAAGGAAGACTAGTATACCCCCTCCTTAATGAAATCTTAGCAGCAGTCACATCTGTTGGAAGCGTAAAGAATTGTTCTAACTTGTTTTACTCAATATTGTAGTTATAGGACGGAAAACATCAACGAAATAACCGCCAATCAAGGAATATTAAGACGTTGGAAGAGATATGCAGATGAGTTAATTCAGAGAGGGTAAAAACCTGATAGTTTGGTTACAGAAGATGGGACGAATGCAGTAGCAAACGAAGTGATTTCCAATCATGGATGAAGAAATGGAGCTAGTACCTAGGGAAATTAACACAGGCTACTGGTGCTACCATTGGGTTAATTTAAGGGGAGTACAAGTGTGGGCGGTATATGAACACGCGTCTAATTTAATTAACACGGCTCTTTCTGACTTTAATTGGCAGACCACAGTAACAAAATTACCTTTTCAGTATATATGACGTTATTTGTTTTTAAATTTTCATAATTTTCTGTTTTGTAGTTTTCTTGAAAAAAATATTAACTGCTTAAAGCTATTTCTAGACAAAAGGCAAAAACGTAACATACCTAGGTTCCTTTTTCCTCAGGAAAGCAGAGAGCCATATCAAGCATTTTTCTTTATGCCAATGAGCTGAGCAAATTTAGTTACGAAGACTCTTCTAAATACCTGTTCCTTTTCTTCTGCGAAGAAAATAAACCAAAATGTAATTTTCAAATAAAGTCCTCAAAAGTTTAAAACATATTTTAAGTAATAATATGACTAATTCTCTGCATTCAATAGGTCATCGCAGAAGAGGGTGTAAAATTTCAGTCTCGGAGAATTAACGGATTTTGATAAAAGAGACTGTATGTTTGGAAAAATTTAGTTTTCAGATAATCGCTGTAGAAATGAAGGCATGAAAATTATAAGAGGGTAAATATCAACACATTTCTTTTGAGGAAATCAAGAAAAACTATATCTATCATCTTAATTAACAATTTAGTAAAGTTTCTGTAGTCATCGAAATGTTACCATTATGTTTTGACATTCTGTAATATTAAACTAAGTATTATTTGGTGGATTATTAACAGAAAACGATGATTTATTCGGTTCTCATACTCTATAAAACTTGTGAATTTTTTCTAGCACTAGATCACTAAAATCTGAAATAAAATAGCACATATGAATTATTTAAGTTTCATTGTGTTTTATTGTACATCAGATAACAATTATGTAACCTTACAAGACAAATTAGTGACTTAATTAGAAAAAATAAATACATCACATTGATATACGAGTGCATATTAGCCATTTCACTCATTCTCTTCATTATCCGTGTACCCCATGTTTTGCTTCATTGTCTGCGATGCACTCATGTGAGCTAGACCCTTGGTCTGGGTTTTACACTGCATTCAACTGTGGACGACGACCCAGTGCATTGCGGTTCGTCACCACAAGTGTAACTTGTATTGGCAGCTTTTTAAACCTTTAGGGTGTCATTCTGTATCTTTTAAAATTCCAACTATTCCACTTTTTAGTGTATTAACTCTACTGTTTCTGCCAATCAATTTTCATGTTTTAATTCCTTTAACCTTATATTTTTTAACTTTCCTTTTTTAACCTTTTAACTGTGAAGGTTAGCACTCTGTGATAATACAGTCACAAACTGTTGTCAACTTTCCAATTTCATAATATTGTCCAGTTTCTTCGGATATGTTGGTAATGGTGAATTGTATACAATTGTAAAGTCCAAATGAGTTTAATTAACATATACTTCTTTCTTCATAGTGTCAAAGTTATCAAATACAAACATGTTGCGTGTTTCAGACACTTAAAGACTATTACCTGAAGGTACAAACACTTTATGCTTTGGTATTCTTAATGGTTGGTTATTTTTATAGCGTTTTTAAATAAGTTGTCAAATGAGTTTTGAAACCTTTAATGAGATCTTGAGTCACTGATAGTTTCAAATTTCTGTGCGGCACTCTTTACTAATACTAATCTTCTGGAATAAAGATGTCCTTTTTTTCATTTAATTCCTTAATAACTCCAGACATCCTGTCACATGCCAAAAATTGCTGCACACGTTCAGCATAGGGCTGTATTAGTTTGTCACCAACACTTTCATAAAAATATGTAGATGTAATCATATAACTCAGGTGAGAGTGAGAAAGCACATGACTTGTTTTGTCCACTTCTTCTTCTCAATGAAAAACAGAAATCTATGAAGTGATAACTTGCAGAGCTCTCTATCTCGTTCTGTATTAAGTATTTTGGCATCATTTCCACGCCAATAGATAGAACAAACATTATATTTTATGCTCGTAGCTCAACTTCTTAAAACGTGGTTTTTATCCATTTATCATTCCCATGCCATCAATGCAATATGAAGTTTTTCCTTATCATTAGAGGGCGGAAGGTTATGTGATAAGCCACAAGCTTAGTGCACATGGGTTCTACTGTTACTACTCGCATATGTACGCAGTTGGAGGCGTCTGCTACTGTGCATGTATATACGATGGCTGCGCAGTACCGGTTACGTCATTCGTTGTCCATGTCCAACTATCCTGTGTCGCCCGCTTCCACGCTCTAGTAATCATTAGCTGCATTATGTAATGCCTCGTGGTTTGCAAAGCTATTATTTTGTTACCCAAGACTTCCTAGAAGTAGCCAGTGATCCCCCTTGTGCACAAAACACGATTTGAAATAGTAAAAGTCTTACCGAAAAGTTTTACCTTAAAGAGTTACGTGTTTTAAATGTAAATCATAGGCCAGTAAATTTTGTATACTTTTCCTGAAAGTGAAATAATTACAGCATTTATTCCACTCCTAAAAGCGCAAAACTCAAAATGTTGTCATTTTACACTCTCCAATTTCCTTATAACTTGCACTAATGAACGAAGAGAACCATTTCCTTTTTCATTAATTTTTATGAGAACGATAAACTGTTCTGATCACATCAGGAAGACAATTATGCACCTATACAATAGGAATACAGTGAAATATCTGTCATTATTTCATCAGCATTGGTCTGAAATTTCACCTACAATATTCCACTCAGAATACTAAATCGATACATAAGTTGAGCAGTGGAAGGCAAAACCAAAACTAAAGCAGGAAAAAGGAATGGGAGATGCTGTTGAACAACAAAAACAATCGGGTATCGTAACTTAGAGGAAACTAAAGAAGCATATTCTATGGCATTCTTGGATCTTGAAGAGTCAAGTGATAGAGTAAGAGAGTAACAACATGTTTCCAACTATATTGAATATTGAAGGATTTTTTAGTAAATTTGATGTAATGCTAACTATATTAAAAGCAAATGACTCAGCAAACTCCCCAACTGGACAATTCTTAAAAGTCAAAGGAAATGAAGTAAATTTCAGTAAGTTTATAGAGGTTATTGGGATAATACGATGAATTCAAGAAAAGGTTTCAAGAGTTTGACACTCTAAAGCTAAAACTTGCAGTATGGCGTTCCAGTGCATATTGGTGATTCGTAAGTTGGGCTATCTTTCCGTTCTAAATATATGGTGTTCCTGGGAGCTTCTGGAAGATGGCAGCAAAAGTGTTTTCACCAACTGCACTCTGTTGCAATTTCTTTTATATTTTTGCATTACAAATGTCTGCGGAAGTCATTTACAACTTTGAACGCTGTTAAACTAGTGATTGGGAATAACACTAAAAGTGAGTCTCCAAAATCATACCTCAAAGCTTCACAGACAGTGTTTAAAGTGACCACTGTGAAACTGGTATCATGTGGCCTGCGTAGATCTTAACATTAAGGAGGCAGTGCCTGTTTGGTCAAAAAAATCGATTTTGGATTTTTATTGCAAAAGATGCGCCATACCTTAAAAAATATGTCTGCAAATGTTTAATCCCCTAGGGAGGTGGGAAAACATATTTTGGACGCAATTTTTAAACCGATGTACCTCAGCCTCAGCCTCTTAAATGGGCATTGCTACACCTGCCACTTCATGGAGGTTTGTAATGAATTGTTTTAAACATGACTCTAAGTGCTTTGCTGCCTATACATTCACCATAGTCTAGTTACACAAGTTCTCCAATAAATCCCCTAGAAGGCAAGGTTTTTCGTTTGTCATCTATTGGTTACCGAAGTTATTTACCATGCTTCTATTTGACTTCGCAAATTACAGTGTTTACAGGCTGATCGTGTGCATTTGATGTTACTTTTGAAATAATTGTGTTTGTGATGTTATTTAAATGTAATTATTAGTATATGCATCGTGTGGAGAATGACTTATTTTATTTGTGGAGAAAATAAAGCTTAAGTTGTGGCAACAGATGCCTTGCTTTTATCTCTATCAATAGATCACATGCTTGTAAACGCTGCATGTTATATCTTAAAATCACATATCGAATTACTCTGTTTTGGAATGCCGAAAAGAAATGGCAGTACGCCAACCTTATGCGAATTGATGGACAAAATCAGGTGGGGAAATATACTTACTTAGAGGTTAATGAGGAAGTGTGTGACTAAACTTTAAACTCATTTTTCTGGGACACAATTGTTTTGTTATTTTCTCATACTTAGAATCTATCTCGTTCGGTCGGTCTGGTGGCTCAGTTGGTTAGACGCTGGTCTACTGATCTCAAAGTCACGGATTCAATTCCGGTCCAGACCGATGACTTTTAAGTGTGCTTAAAAACGACAGCTCCATGTCAGTGTATTTACTGGCATGTAAAATAACTCCTGTGGGACGAAGTTCCGACACACTGGCAATGCTGATGTGATCCTGGCAATTAACAGCGTCGTTAAACAACAACATGATTTTTTAAACTATCTTGTTCCACAGAAATCTAACTATAGATCTACATTTTCCAATGTGGCTCAGAATATGGGCAGTGAAATGTCTAATTGGAATTTTTATATTGGTTATAAACGTTTTAAAAGAAATA
Organism: Tenodera sinensis; assembly: GCA_030765045.1. Lineage (NCBI taxonomy): Eukaryota > Metazoa > Arthropoda > Insecta > Mantodea > Mantidae > Tenodera > Tenodera sinensis. The sequence goes on along the minus strand of CM060962.1, from coordinate 26,918,284 downwards.
ATAAATAATGCGCTGTTTTATAGCATTTTTACACTTCGCGTTACTAAAAACATTTTTAAGAAAAACTATTCATTATATGAAAATTTCCATCCTTTACTTTATTACAAAAGTAATAAGAGATATCATTTTAAAAAATAAACTTTTTAGTTCAACGTCTGTTGGAGGAGATTTTGATGATACCCAACAAAATTGATATACATTAATTGCTACCAATAATGTGATTAAATACTGGAATGAAATTTGGTACAACACATTTCTTTGGTTGCTGGAAATGCCTGTGCAAACAATTAAGCCCCTAACTTCCATAGTTTAGAAAATCACTTTTTCACTTCAGTGTACCCTTAACTTTTCGAATGTTAAGGGGTGCCGAATGAGTAATTCAGTTGATGTTTCTATAGTGTTTGGTACTAAATTAACCTTCTATTCACTAAGCTAGCAGATATTTCTTACACCCAATTGGAATATACTTTTAACACTAAGGTATACTTGTAAGATGAATGCATTTACGTTTAAATGAACGATTTTCAGTGTAAACATACGGAAAAATTCAATTAACTCTTTAATGCAAACCAGCTATGTAACATTAATTTTTATTTTTATTATTCAAACATTCCAGGTCGTGAGGACCGTATAACTGGCCGGGAGGGATCGGGACACTGACCACGTACCACCCTCCAGTACTGCACCCCACCAATGGCGCCTGTAGTGGGCCAAAGTGGGGGACGCAGCGGCCGGGTGGTAAGGCTTGGCTCTTCATAGGCTGTTGTGCCGGGGCTTAGCTTAGTTTATTATTCAAACATTTACATTTTTCATTAACATATAATACAGACACTTCGCTTGGATGCGTGGCCATATTACGGGGAAATATTTATCCCGCAGTGCGCTGTTTCTAGCCCATTCATTTCCCACTCCACTTTCGTTTCTTTCGGTGTGTGCCGTCTAATCAGCTGACACGAAGTCGGTGCTATACAGAAATTGGTACGCTGTGAGACCCCATATTTGTGTTATATTCTGTCAGTGCTCTTATTACGTCAAAAAGTTCATATAATCTAACACATAGATGTATTATTCCTGTATGATAAAAGAACTCTTGTAGAGGAGTGATACATCGATTTATAGGCAGATGCCCTGCGTTTGGTACGCATCACAGGGAAACGGTTCATAATGTAGAATCAGTAAGGCTACACAACTGTGAAATTTTTAAAATCTACAGTTTTTATTGAATTGATTTGGAATTTTAACACAACAATCACTGTATAGAGAAGAGTAAATGTGCCATATTTCGTACACTTAGATTAGTTGTTAAGATATTAATATCTTATTATAACTTTTTAAGTTTTTAATATTTTTACAAATGGTTCTCCATGATGCAATTTTGATTTGAAAAACTTAATTTTCAGTTATTTTCTATAACAGAATGTTGGCCAATTGATGAGATAATTTCTTGATTTCTTTATTAGCTAGGATAAAAATAAATTTTAAAGCTAAAACTCATTATTTCTTTCATTTAAATTCCGAAACTATTGATTTAAATACACATGACGACGTATAGACAATCAGATGGTCACGTGACATAGTTAAAATGGTCGTTAGGCTACAAAAACCATATCAAAATAAAGCAGAACGTTTATACTATTTGTCAAGACAGAAATCCATTTTTGTCACTTTTCGAAGTTTTTGGCCTTTTACACAGATCGTATCCTTAAGGGAAAGGGATCTATTCCTGGTGAGCCATTGAAATTAAATCACCGTGTTCTTCCTCAGAAAAATCTCGATGTACTTTAGGGAAAACTTACTTCTAGAGTAAGTTTGCACGGCTTGGAGTTTCATTATCTTTTAAAATGAAAGCTCTACAACATAGCCAGTACAGGAATTGCAACCATTTGACAATGTAACCGTTGCTAATTTCTGCAATTGGTTGTTTGACAATGTGACTGACCACTCTACTAATCCGCTTTTGGCTTACGGACAAATGTTGATTTTATTCACATGATCATGAGTTGCTGAGTGTTCGCTCAAATTTTCTTAAAAGGTGTGAGGGATATGTGACGGCACACGGCCATCGTTTCCAACTCCTTTGATGACGAGGCTATATGATTAATGTAGTTATAATTTGCATGAGAAATTTATGCGCCTGAATTTAAGGGGCCATGAATTAGAGGTCCACATTTTCATGAAAAGGGCCGACCGTGACTTGGTTGTCACATACGACGGGTTTAGCCGGACGCATAAGCCGAACATAGCCGAGCGCTTACAGCTAGATCGCGGTGATTCGCATCCTACTGTCACAATTTAATATTAAAATGTCATGAAAAGTTTAATTTTTAACACACATTTGGCAATCTCACGTTAACATTAAATTGTTACTAAATTCACTCGAATTGAAATAAAAATACATTACATCATTGTTCACACAATGTTTCTGCGACAATTGTTGAAGTAATAAACCATTTATGTCCATTCGTCAATAAGCTAGATGGTTCCAAATATTCTAAATCTTCAGCACAAATTATTTTTTCCTGCGAAACGGTTCTTTCCTGACAATAATTCTATTATACATATTTGTTACATTCATCATATAGAATTCCTGATTAATGTATAGCCACAGCAGTGCCTTCCACCCGGTATATACGTGTAGCTATGTGTGGTGCGGGATGGCAATCTGATTGGCGAAATGGTGCCGGCAGAAACGTATTAAAATGCATACCCCAGAAACAGGCAGCAGATGCCTTTGTACTATTAAGCCAAACGGATCCTAGTATTTTTCTAACGCATGTCACATGCCACACTCCAATTTTCAGGTCCTAGTAAAGCGTTTTACCTAATAACACAAGTTATCTTCTGGATTCCAATATCGACTCTATTAATGTTAATTTGTTGAGCTAGTTCCTTTAGAATTTTCGAAGCGTTCACGCTGAACTGACACCGATTCCATCTAGTTTATTTTGTTAAAACTGATCTAGCATGTTTGTTGTCCAACAGCGAATCCGACGCTAGAAATGTCTCAATAAGACCGGAAAATGTGAGTGAGGTATGCAATAAGTGTTTGAAAAAATATGGCTTATTTTGTTTAATGAAACAAAGAGAGATATGCTGCCTGTTTGTAAGGTAAGTATTTTAGCGCGTCTGCTGGCAATATTTTTCCGGCAATTCACAGCTTCCTTGTGCAGCGAAAAGGGCCCAAGAATGTGTTACCGTATATTTTAATGATTCTATATATCCTATATATCCTATATATATATATATATATATATATATATATATATATATATATATATATATAGAATGTTGATAGTGAGAGTTGGCGGGAGGCGGCCTAGGCTCTACCGAGGGCAGGAGTAAGCCGAAGGCGTTTACCTGCCTTAATGTCCCGTCCTCCAGCAGGACAATGGACCATATGGAAACAATACCTATGGTGTGCCGTTTTCCGTCTATACTGTTCCTCCTTATTCACTCAAGAGCATTCCACTTCCAGAACTCTCTCATTGTGTGAGGCGATACATTAGGGACTCGCTCGTGTCCAGAGATAAAGTTCTTTTAGTTGTTCTTGTAGTGAAGTGCTGGAGTCAGCCAAAGCGTTTACGAAGCGCAGCTCAGTGAGAGTTGTAATCTGGCAGTTCTTTATTGTGATTCGATTCGGCGGTTCTTCTGTTACTCAAAAGTAATCTAAGTGTAACGTTAGCGCTACGCTAACTGACTAAGAAGGCAATAAAGTGTGAATAGCAGTAACTGATGTTATATATATACGATATATAATGTACATCCTGTATCTCGAGATCTTTAGTAGAACATATAAGTACATCGATGTTTTGCACAATATGAGCATATTAATTAAACCCTAAATTATACTATTTCCACAAAAAGTTGCTGCTACACAGATATAATGGACACTCTTAGAACCGCCCAAAGATATTTTGTTGCAGGTCCTTTCGCTTTGGAAAAAGACACAAATGTTGTTTTGACCTTTATATCCGTTTAATCACTTGGCTCAAATAATGTGATATATCTTCTGATAGTCGAATGAATCCACGCGGACTTTTATAGGTAATCAAACGATCTGATAAGATTCTTGTTTAGCTCTACCAAAAGAGAAACATTAAGCTAATTAAACTAAAGCTATTTCTGACTCTATAATTAACCGATACTAACGTTAATTCCTTGCGGCTAAATGAAGCAGAAATGAAGAAATAAGAGATAGTCTATGAAAAGCACACAGTACAGTAATGATGAAATAACTTTTATTTCCAACATTTCTGCAATAATAATAGTACCAAACCCGCTTGAAAACGCGACCAGAAGCGCTGTTCAAATAAGGAAATGATGACGTTTAATGCAGTAATCAAATTCGGTTTCCCTCAAGCTTAAGCAATGCCATAACTGAGTAAGGTGGCGCCGCGGTAATGTGTGCGACTTACATTCGAGAGGTTGTGGGTTCGATCACCGCTACCAAAGTTCTGACCCATTGGGTTTTCTGGAGGTTTCCACGGGTCCCTTGGTGACTGATTACATCCACCAAATTTCTTGCCTCTCTAGTGCACTCCTTTTCTCATTTCAATTTACTTTTCATCACACTTCACCTTCTTCCTACTTTGGCTGCTTCAGGATTGTATCAGCGGCAGTCTCTCCATTCTCAAAACGTTTTCTATAAACGTTCATCCTCCGGATCGGGGGTGGTCTCCGTGTCGTGGGTCCCCAGGGGGATGTGTATACCTGCGGAGGGAGCGGAGTCGGTTGTACCAGCTGTCACCGGGGCGTTTTAATTTGTAAACTGTAGGGAGCCTGCCCTCTGCTGTCCTGTATCATAGTTCCAACCGCCCTTTATCTTCTCTCACCTGTCCTCCCTCCGGGGGGGGGGGGCCCTCTCCCCGTCATGGGCACAGTTACAAAGATCTTCGATACGTCGAGGTGCTAAGGCTCCGCCTCCTTACTTGTCATACACCCTATCTCATAAGTATTTATTTTCAGGTTTGTCGTTAGGCAACTTTGAATATCTGCTAGTTTGCAAGACAGAGACGCGTCTATGGAGAATTAGCTTAAAACTATTTAGAAATAGTTTCGAATTACATAATTCGACAGAACGCGGAATTTGCAAGTATTTTAATAACACAGTTACACGTAAAATTTAAATTTAAAATAATTTTTTTAACATTCGAGCTTCTTAATCCAACTGCTACTCGGATAAAGAGTAGGCTCTACATCTGTTGACACTTTGTTTATAAACTACTTACGTTTTCAGTTAAGTGCAAATCTGTATTATTGTTCAGTTCCTCTGCCAATCCAGAAGTAGCATTTTAATAACGTGAGGGTTTCCACAAAGTAACATAATACATAAATATTAAAAATAACTAACTTTTTTAGCATATTTAATCTAACATGTCTAAAAACGAGATATCGCCCTGGAAGGATACAGCTAAAGCAGATATATTCATATGAGATCGTAAAGAGTAGCCCAGTCCGAAAAACCGCAGAGAACTTCGAGAGGCATTATCCGAATCTTGGAATAATATTGCCGTGCAGGAGTGTAAGGATCTTATAAATAGCACCCCAAAAGAGTAAATTTACTGTGCTTGAAAGCCAAAGGAGGCCCAATAAAGTATAAAACCATCTGCAATGTATCTTTGAAGGAATATGATATGAATTTATAATTAAATGCCGGAGGGATGTGAGCTTGCATGCAGTACACGTTAGCTGGACGCAGAGTATGAATGACGTACAGCAGGGCCATCAAATGTGCAAACAACTGCCACTAGAACCAAGATTCGAAAACAACGTAACGTAGTACTCTGCGAACTAGTGAGCATTGCCTTGCAAGTTTATGCAGACGCAAAGTCAAGGTGTAGTATAACGTGAATGTTTTGTTTCTCCTCGCAGTGAGCAGCAGACGTGGAGTGATTGTGTTGCTTAGTGTTCATATGATGCCTGTAGCTTGTCTGCAGTGAGGTGGTCTTCATGGTCATGCTGTACCTACCTGCAGTTGTTTACATGTGCGAGCGATAACAGTAAAGTACATGTGCAGTATACCTATGGAAAAACGCACACGCCTCCGACCTTTAATAATAACGCATAATGTTATGTGTTCTTCGAAGAGAACATTTCAAAATATTATGGGTGTACTTAAACTTTTGGTAGAACCTGTACTCACACACACCTGTTTCCTTGTTGTTTTTATTATTATTATTATTATTATTATTATTATTATTATTATTATTATTATTATTATTATTATTATTATTATTATTATTATTATTATTATTATTATTATTATTATTATTATTATTATTATTATTATTATTATTATTATTATTATTATTATTATTATTATTATTATTATTATTATTATTATTATTATTATTATTATTATTATTATTATTATTATTATTATTATTATTATTATTATTATTATTATTATTATTATTATTATTATTATTATTATTATTATTATTATTATTATTATTATTATTATTATTATTATTATTATTATTATTATTATTTTATTTCCATGGACTTAATATCATATACTTCCATTCAATGTTCACTTTGGAAATTTTAAGGCGAAACACAATCTTTTTCTGGAGAGAACAATGAAAATATATAATCTCTATGCCGTGGCCTCATTCAGAATTCACCTTGGTTCTTTCTCTGTTCATTTCTCTCCTACTGAGATATTTAATTAGACGCAGCTAGATGCATCAGCATGTTAAATTGCTCTTTCCGTTGCTTCGGACAAAAGGAATGCCCATTTGTGCGCGCAGGCGCTCCTCGTTATAGCTTTTAGCGACATTTTTCAGTATTTCTAGGACTTCACCGTACAAAGTTTTACATTCCTACTAGAGAGTAAAAACAACACACTATGCAATAGCGAAGAAATATTGATCCAGTTGGATGATATTCAGGAACTGAAGTTATGCGTTGTTTTTAACGCAGTTGGGCGATTCGTGAAGTTATCCATGCTGTCAAGTAGTGTTCTACCACCCACCGTTCTAGACATCTCTCACCTGAGTACAGAGCAGGGCATCGATCTTGACCGAAATTAAATATGAAACACAGTGCTTCAGAATCTGCCACAACACAATCTACACAGTCTCCAAGTAACGTGCAACCATTTCTGTTATGTTCTAAGTCAGGCATCGGCAAACATGTACTCTGAGGCCTCGCAACTATGACGTGTCTCCCCCTCCCCCTCCCTCGCAGCCTTAACTGGCACTGCATGCACACCGATCACGGGCGGACTGTCCTGTCGTATTTACTTGCACTTCTAAACATGTCTGTCAAAGTGTAATTAGATAAACTTCTTTATTTATAACTTTGAAGGATATTAGTTTATATAACTTAAAGTCTTATTATATTCATACAACTAGAGTGCATCTAATTATTGCTGGTCTATTAAATTTTATATCTAGAATAGCACTTTGATTTCTTCTCTCATCATGTAAGGAACGTAAGGTGTTTGTTGTGCTCTAAAGTTCAAAAGGACACTCATCAATGGAACATCAAGCGGCATTATGATACATGTCATAAGATCACCATACAATTATAGACAAGCATGTATTCATAGATTTACACCACGATTTAAAGTAGCGTAACACTGACGTAGTGTCCTTTATTCATTTTATTTATTTATCTTTTTTTTTTTTTTTTTTTTTTTTTCAGATCTAGGTCGGACGAACCAACTGCAACAGCTCAAAGAGCAGATAATACACCTAATATTAATTCAAATATTATAACTGATGGACAACTTCACGTCAGCTGTGCTGTTGCTTTGGAGATTGCTTAGTCACTAAGGTGTTTTAGTGATGGAGATTTCATAAACAATTTGAGAGTAAAGTTACCAACATGATTTGCCCTGAATAATATATTTTTAGTAATATTACATTATCACCACGAACCATACAGAGAAGGACACATAAAATAGGAGAAATAGCCGAAAAAAGACTACAAACCGAGGTCCATGCATTTATAGCCGTTTCTCTCGCGTGGGATGAAAGCACTGACAACGTTGACACAGCACAAATGGTAATTTTCACTCGTGGCAGAATTATTTCAATAATTTAAGAAATATGTAGAAGAAAAGAAACTGAATCCAAAAAAAATCTTTTATCACGATTAACAGATGATAATTTGCGTGCTATACTGAGAGTGGCTACTTGTGATATATCACTAGATTTTCATGGTAGGTACTGAGACGGTATCCCGTGCGTAATAAGATATTTACAATTTAAATAAATATTTCCATATATTACAATAAGTTTCATATAGTACAAGAATTCATTTCACCAGAATCCAAGAACAGGCAGCGATATACTGACCCCGGAAGTAATAAAACTATATAGTATATTCTTTGTAGACCTATTTTTGTGTAACAGTCATAAAACATCATACATTGTTAGCAGAGCGTCTGTTTGATTCACCGTTATATGACAAGAGCGTGGGAGCAGCAGTTTCGCGCGCTTACCCAATGAGAAATCCCGAAGCAATTCAATTTGAAATATACCACATTCTAGGCAACCAATAGAAATTCAATATTTTGGCAGGCAAGAGTAGGGAGGTTTGATATAGTTTTAGCAGAGTGGTCTGTCTACAATCCTACGGAGAATACGACGTATTAGTATGTTTAAGTGATAGAGTGAAAGTTTCCGTGGTACAAGACAAGCGTCAGGCTAAATTCCATCCAAGATTCATTTAGACAATACCATCTTATGTTTATTCGGCTATATACGTTCTTGGTGACGGTGAAGTGAAGCTCAGGATACCGAATCATTTGGCATATTTATTGAAAGTCGGTCTATATTTATAATGTACAGGATATTCAAGTTTTAGCTGCTGAACATTGTAATAAATGTGCAATTGTCTTTCCCCTTCATTTCATTTATTAATACTTATTTCAATCCACTCTAAGATAACCACTCATTTTTCCCACGACCTATTAAGCAGTCTCAAAAACAGCCGAGGCAAGAACAAGAGGACCAAGAACGAGAAGAAGAGGACCATTAATTTAACATTAAAAATAAATAAATATATAGGCGCCTTAAACTCAAACAAGTTACGACGCAGTACATTGCAAATAGAAGTGAATTGAAATATATTGCTCAAATATCTAGGCCTACCTAAAGTATCGTAGACCAAAATAGCTGGATTCAAGTATATGTACTATTCCTTATTGTACTCTGTAGCGAGCGAGTCCAGCACTGACTCTGAACGAAGGTCAATGCCATCCCCTGTTCTACATTACGTCATGTGTATTGCGGGTTGCATGTTGAGACGTAATACTGATACCTCATTGAGTACATGTTTGCCGATGCCTGTTCTAAGTCAGATACTTTGTATTACAGAAGAACAAAAGCACAACTTTCGTTTGCATGTAAATCATAATTATCTGGAAGACAGATGCATTGTGAATTGAGATATGGTGATATTGCCTAAGCTAACAGTGTCGGTTTTAACTCAGGCCCAGAAAAAGGACACTGTTTAACCCTTTCACTGCGTTTGCCGTCACATAGACGACGGGGCATTTAACCCTTTCACTGTTGAGATATGTTCCACTTTCTGGTTATGCTAACCTAAATAAATTGAATTGAAGTGTTTGCAGCCGTTTTCTATTGTAAAAACATTAATTTAAGATGTTAAATTTGTACAATAACACAGCTTTACATGCTTTATAACATCTAATAAGTTGTATAGTGTTGTAACGAAACGGCAATTCGGCGAATCCCGCTCCTGACACCATGTAACAAAATACAGTCCGGTTACTTCTCTATAATTTCATTTTCCTTCTAACCTTTTGCACAAACACACAGTTCTCTTCCCGAAGTTAACACGGTCTACAGTCTTTCGTAATATTAAAACTCACAACTGTTTACTTCTAATAACCTTCACTCTGTCCTTTCACTGTCTCCCTCCACCTTCTCCGTCTCTCAAGCACTAACTCCGGCAATCCAATCACTCAACACTCACTACGACTTCTCGTTGACGCGACGTATCCTTCACAGCGCCTGGCACTCACTGGCACACTGACCGATTCTAAAACTGCAACTCTAACTCGCTCCTCTGCGTTACTTCGCCTGCTTATATAGCGGGGACGATATTTCATGGACCTCTCGCGAACTTCTTCAAACAAGCCGGCCGCCAGGCACTTCTCGAATCATTTGGAGAAAACCACTTTTGGTTTTGTCGCTCTGAATGTTGTGTGCTTGCTCGCGTGGGTGGTGTGTGGAACCCTGACCTTTAGAGTCTTTGCTTGCTCGCTGGTTTGGTGTGTGGTGTGAAGTAGCTTAGCCCGACCGTCCTTTGTTGTGTGCCGCGGTCCGCGTATATTTCTTCTTCAAAACTTCGTTCTTTCGCATTCACATATAAGAATTGATATTGAAACCTTACTATCTTTCATTAAGTATTAATCGTAAAAATGCGACCTTTCATTTTCTAAGTGATAGACAAATCGAAATTAGCAGCTTTAAAATGATACATAGCAGTTATCTTATTGACAGTTTGGCCCTTTAAACTGCCAATTTAAATATGGCGTAACATAACCACCACTGCATTGTTTCTTTCATCTCAATATGCCGTAAATTTGTTTCTTTCATTTTTCAGATGCATTTTCTCAAAACTATTAAATGTATGAACACCAAATTGTGGACTACATATATATGCTCAAGTAGTATATTTTATTTGAATAAAAGTGAAAATAAAAGGATATGCATGAATAAATATTGGGTTTGTTATGTTGCACAAGAACATTGAATTTATATAATAAAAATTAGTATCTGAATATCAATTCAAGCTAGAGTTTAAGGGACACTGGGAGTGAAATTTGAGAGTTCCACATTTCTTATAGATTTTTCTGAAATTTTTACTGTGTTTGTATTTATATGAGAATAGGAGGTACACCAAATTTAATTAAAATTGGCTAATTCCTTTAGGATATATAAATTATTTTATGAATTTAATTGGCACATTTTCAAAATAGAGCTCGCGTCTATTGACTTTTCAAAATTCATTTATATTGGCAGAACTGATACTCTAAAACATGGGTAACAATTGTATGAAGAGATATTTCAAATACGTTTGCTGATTATGCTGTACATATTTTTTTAATAACAAAGAAAATTTAATCTTAAAAATTATTGATTTTTTTCATACAAAAAAAATGTGTTTGGAATTCATGTTAATGATAACATCAATATTGAATCATAGTTTTGTTTAGCTGCTATTTATGAATACTTTTAGAAATTTTCATTGAATTTGAAGCAAAACTCAGGCGCGACCTTCTTTTGGAATGTGCAGAAATGTAGTTTTGAGAAAAACAGGCTTTTATATAGGAACATACTGTATATGTTAAGGGAAGAGCGCTATTTGAAAGGGCCGTAATGGCCACATGGAGTGGGGGATATGAAAAATGTTAGCTGATCCAAATGCACAGGTGTTCCAGGAACATTTTAAAGTAAAAAACCATTTTCGACTTTTTGGCAATTTTGACCAAAATTTCACTCCCAGTGTCCCTTAAAAGCATTTCAAAACACTACTGTACAACTTACATAGTGTGGATTTTCAAAATTTCAGTGACATATCACGCTAAAGTAGCTTCGTAATGAGCTCTTGGTGCCCTTTATGAGCACACCCCAGAGAAACGATCAGCCCGCAGCTCTGAATGCATTTAATCCATTGCTGTAAAATTGAATGAATATCTACTTTCCCGAAAGTTTGCAAATCTTGAGTTATTTTATTTAGGATAGTATAGAGTGGAAAAGCAATATCTATAAAAAGCTCTTGGTACTTTCGTAAGCGAACTCTGTGAATATCTTTATTTCACTGTGAAACTGCAAATATTTTACCCCAGTTATAACAATAAATATGAACTTTATGTTACATGCCGCTATGAAAGGAAGGTATTCACGTTTTAAAATTTATAAGCAATATCACAACGTATTTACGAAGGAAATGCAACATATTGGATTCTAGAGAAACAGGCATTTCATTTTATTGACAGAATTCCGTGACTGTTTACTGATTATGAATGTCTTTGATCTCCAGTTGAGTGTGTATTCAAGCGGAATGACTTTCCATCAAGGTTATTTCTCTAATTTATCTACAAACTCCACACACATTTCAAATCACAGGATAAAGAATTCACGTATAGTCTTTACCACTAAAACAATACTGTATGCTAATTCCTCTAGTTTACCACATCCATTTTAAACCAGCGGTAACTTTCACTGCTTGTCAGTTTTAATATTGCTGCCAAAGGTTGCTCTTAAAAACATATTTATCTACCTGTCGATAGTTGAGAAAAAGCTTTGTAGAAATAATTTAGACATTCCTTTGGAGGTAAAATTGGATACCGAAAACCGATTCGACAGTGTTCAACGGGCGTCTTACAACATCGCGGAAAACCATTGCAAACCGATACCACGATAGAAAAAAAAGATAAGTATTTAAACTTTAAACCAGTAACAACGGATATCTCGGAAAGGAGTGATGCTACAGAAAAGTTGTTTGCAAAAGAATGGTTTGTTTTCGGGCGTTCCACATTATTTTGTAGGCCATTTTCAGAAAATTTAATATATGCATTTTATTTGTCACATTAATGCCTAAACCACATGGAACTGTAATTTAAATCGTTAGAACCATTTATAAGAATATTGTGGCGTCCCCATAATCTGTGGTCCTACCACGGAGAGAGTGTTTAAGTTTGTTCAAGTTGGCAATGTTGTCAAGGCCAATGAAGGGAGGGGGAGTATCGGGAGCGTTAGTGAGGACGATGTAGGAAGCTTCTCTCTCTTAAACTAACCCTCAGAGGGAACAGACATGTAGCATCACGTCTGCGATAAGCCCCAAGTTTAATGCACATGGGTTCGGCTGATGCGTGTCTGTACTATATGACAGCTGAGCGGTACCGGTTACGTCATTCACTCTGTATCGCATATGACCGCACGCGGTTCCGTGCTCTAGTTATTACATGTCCTTTCAGGTACAATAGTTATAGGGGAATCTAGTGGGTTTAAGCGCTGGTCATATCTTTTAGGATCTAGTCGCTATTCGGTGACTTCGAATTTCCATTCTCTTTGCATAATAAGGAGGAGAGAGAGAGTGGATGAATGTGTATCGTTTAGGGGTCCGTTGACAACTAAGTAATTAGGGTCCGGAGAGAGAGAGAGAGAGAGAGAGAGAGAGAGAGAGAGAGAGAGAACAGAATAACGACCTTCCCTTTTAGAGAAGTATAACTATTGAAAAAATCAAAACAATAAAAAGGAATATTTCGGAAATGGTTGGCTCCACGGAAAAATACATTTGTAATGAAATGTATTCTTTAACGAAACTTACATGTTCTTGTATATATCTCTTACGGTTTACGTTATACAAAAGCGATTCAGAAGGAACAGGTCTTCAAAGGCTATTCCAAGAAAATTCGAGATATGCAGTTAACTTTTCATAAAAGTATTTTAAATATATGGTAATATAATCAAAATAATTATAGCCATTTTTGAGAAAATCAAAAATCTAGATTGTTCTATGCAAAGGATAGTTTGACATGCTTATCCTTTTTCTTTCTCTTTTTGCAAACTTTCGTGTTGCCCCCTTGGAAGGCGCTAAACTTAAATACCATGCTTGGTAGTGAATGAGTGAGTGGGGTTTAAGGGCCCGTCGACAGCTAGGTCATTTGGGCCCTGCTTGGTAATTAACCGACTTTCCGTATTTGAGATATGCTGTTCACAGCAGACAGACAGACAGACAGACAGACAGACACACAGACAGACAGGCAGACACACAGACAGACAGACAGACAGACAGACAGACAGACAGACAGACACACAGACAAACAGGCATGCAGGCAGACATTATCATCATCACCATCATCATCATCATCATCATCATCATCATCATCATCATCATCATCATCATCATCATCATCATCATCATCATCATCATCATCATCATCATCATCATCATCATCATCATCATCATCATCATCATCATCATCATCATCATCATCATCATCATCATTATTATTATTATTATTATTATTATTATTATTATTATTATTATTATTATTATTATTATTATTATTATTACTGCTACTGAGAGTTTTCAGTAACAGTTGCCTTCATTCGAGTGTCCAGATCAATCCTCCGGTGTTTAGTTTCAAACATATGGGTATAATTTCAATGTGTTAGTTTAGGCCACGTTTTATGAATTACTGACTTTTTCGTATTCATTACTGCAAGCTACAAAGATCTAATCGTCTCTAAGAAGTTTGCAAATGGTATCTTCTTTATTCTCTTTAAATCTAGCGGTATTTCCTGCTGATAATGGGTGTCCAAAAATGCAACCTTAATCTATCAGAAGTAAGCATCTGTGGATAATTGATTAGCACCCAATTGATTAATGATCCATGTTTTTATGTGATTGCATTGAAAATTATAACAGGCAAATGACCTCAAAAACTGTATATATGTTGTAAGTGTCATAAAAATTGGTAAATAAGAATAGGCACAGTTACGCTGGAGAATATGCAAGTTTCCCGTTCAAGAAAACCGAATAATTTCTGCAGACCGTTTGTCAAGCTTTTGTAGAGTGGCAATGAAACCATGACGTTCTTTTGTGTCGTGAGGGAGTCTTATCTGTCTGCCCAACGAGCTACGCGTACCTAAAGGAAGTTTTCGACCGCCACTAAGATTCAAAGGTTCAAGGAAAGAACAAATGGACATAAAAGCCCAAAAAAACGACGAATTAGGGGGCAGAAATACTGTTTATGATGAAAAATTCAAAATATTTCCACCACTGCCTTAAGGGAAGTGTTGGGGAGGAAATCCTGACAGTTCGTCGATATCACTTGTAACGCTGAGTGGCGGAATGGACGCTAAGTCCTTAAGTATAAGTACCACGCAAAGTGCCACTAAGTCGCGACACGTCAAGTGATAGTGAAGTGTGCACAAAGGAAGTGGGATTTATTCAGTATCATAATTGAGAATACTACACTAAAGAGGTTGAAGGCAGAACTTGCAGATATACCTGTAACCCGGAGTGCCAAGATGGAAAGTGCATCTTGTGTTTTTCTTCCGAGGAACCCCATATAAGCCCATTCCCTCCTACCTCCACCCTAAACACCGCTCCTTTCCCTCGTCGAGGCTAAGACATAGAGAAATTCGCGCCTCCTCAGCTGCATCGACGCAGCGAAGGACGTCGAGCCCCGGGTCATCACTTGGGCAACCACAGGTAAGGGCGGACAGTGAAAACGCTGCAAATCTAAGGATGATCTGGACACCAAGATGCCTGAGCATACAATTTTCCCTATTCCAAGGGAAATGTCATCTTTGGGCCAGAAGAATCCGGATAGTTGAAAAAAGAGTTGCTTAATCTCCTTGTTACATTCCTGTATTTCAAAAATTTCATTTGTCTTTTATTTTCGAACAGTTGCAAATTTACGAATGAATATTTAATAATTATTGTTCTGAATTTATGTAGTAAATGCTATATTACGAAACAGTTGGGAAGCGTGGCTTAATAGATCTTTGTCTATCAGAGCATTAAAATCTTTGATGCAATTAATTAATTGATTGAGAGGTAGAATCAGAACTGAAAATTTCAATGCCATAGCCGTGATTTGAACCACGTAAATTCAGTCCTACGGGTAGCTAACTATTGAGTTACAATGGCAACATTTGATATTACATACGCAAAGGTGACTTATAATAAATAGGTACTCTAAGTCGTGGGTTTTTAATTAAACAACTTACCATTTATCAGGTCCATAAATTAATGCTTAATGATATATTCTGATACACACAACCCTTCGTGGGCAAAGTTTGAGAGGTAGAATCAGAAATTAAAAATTCAGTGCCAGAGTCAGGATTTGAACCACGGATCTTCCGCTCTACGCGCGGCTACTCTAACCACCGAAGTTAGAGTAACCATAGAAATTCTCATTTGTTATTCCATCTCTACAACTTATACGGCTTGTGTGCATTAGAACAAGTAACTATTCATTCACTAACTGACCTTATAAATGGTTCTCTTCAATGTGTGATTTTTCCGTCTTGTAGGTCATGGTCCAGTGTTCTTGTTTTTCTCCGTTTCGGCGAGTACTACGTCTGGCATCTTCAGGGAAACACAGCCAGTGTCCAGGACAGACTGGGCGAGGCTATGAAAGGAAGCAACTCGGCTGCGCTACCCAGTCTGTTCTGAACTTCGGAGCCTTTAGCTAAGCAACTGGCTTTGTTTCCCTGAAGATGCCGGACGGAGTATTAAGCGAATCGTCGGAGAAAAACAAGAACATTGGACCACGGCCTACAAGCCCGGAAACATCTCACATTGAAGAGTACGACACCGGCCGTGAAAACCTTACCACTTATAAATTGTTAGTAATTAATTGATGTTAAGATTGTCAAAATCAATATATACTAGCTTTCTACGTTGTACAGAAAACAGGTTTTTACATTACGTATTTCATATGTAAATTATGTCCTTCCCGGCCGCTGCGGCCCCTACCTCTGCCCACTTCAGGCATTATGAGTGTGTTCAGTACTGGAGGTGGGACGTGTTCAGCGCCCCGGTTCCTCCCGGCCAGTTAAGGCTCTTTGCAATCAGAATACTAGTACCACAAAAAATCGCAAGGAGCGTGTATGTACTGAAGTTTTAGTGAGAGTATACTGATATTCCCTTGACGTAGCACGACTTGGCGCTTGAGTTACCCAACATCCTATGTAGTATCATGCAATATGACATTATGTTAGAGGAAAGCATCACATTCTTAAGGGAAGTGTCGCTTTCACAGTTTCCATTACGACTGATTGAGATGGCAAATAGAAACACAATTTCCAAACCATTGAACCTCTACTATTTGTTTTCACCTCCAATACGCACGTCACCTGTGTGTGTTAACATGGATTGTATTGAACTTCTGTGACATGACAAACAGATCGCTCACCTTGCTTAAACAAGGATTACAGGTATTAATTGAACAATTTTAGAAACGTAGGTTCCCACAGATACTATAAAAAGCTGATACATATGTTTTCCTGCAAGAAAGAGATAATAGTAAACATAAAGGTACATCCTAAGGAGAGGCCCCTGCAACTGTGACCCTTTGTGCTTCTACCGTAATCCTTGGGAGGGAAGGATGAGTGGAGAGAGATCCTAAGGGCGATGAGATCTGGATAACGATGGGCGCACCCACAACCGATGCCACCCGGGTCCATCCAATAGTCTCTAATCTCCATCCGTATATCTCCATTTGGAGGCGGGAGCTGACTGGGTAGTTCCGGCCGATAGGTAGGTTTCTTTCCAGAGTGCATGTACACCGCCCAGCCGCAGCCCCCAAACACCGTCGCCTGGTCCTACAATCCTGAAACAAATGACATAATGGGTACAGGAAATGAGATACGGGATAGAATAGGCCGGGGACAACTCTCTGTAGCACATGTCCTCCTGGATTGTCCGCGACGCACCCGTGAGCGCCAGTCCCATGGTCTGGGTTTCACTTTGCCGTCAATCTTGGGAAACGACTCAGTAGTTGTTAATGCAATGCTGCTGTTTGTTGCCCAAATTGACTTTGACAAGCAAGTTTGAGTTGTATTTTATTTCGTAGCTTGTTTGGAATTTCAGGGTGTTTTACCCCTATTATTTTTAGTTTAAACGGTTACTGCTTTACGATTGATTTAAGTTTTAACCTTTTTTAACCTGTTTTACCTTTATCTATTTTAACTTCTTTTTTAACATTTTAACTGGTGGTGGGATTCCCAGTTTTTAATCCTTTGACTTGGGACCCAAATGACCTAGCTATCGACAGGCCCTTAAACACCACTCACTCACTCACTCACTCACTCACTCACTCACTCACTCACTCACCCATTCCAGGCCCTAATGACGAAGTTGTCGACAGGCACTTAAACACCACTCACTCACTCACTCACTCACTCACTCACTCACCCATTCCAGGCCCTAATGACGAAGTTGTCGACGGGCACTTAAACACCACTCACTCACCTACTCACTCATTCCGGGCTCCCCGGGAATCAAACATGGGACCTCTCGAACGCGAGTCTCATACGATACCGTGGCAGCACCTTGCTCGGTCAGAGATAGTGGTATGCAATCTTCCTTCATCCTGGAAGATAACGTTAAAGAGAACACAGGCTAATGGAATTCATAAGCCAACTGTGATATATTTAACACATGGCAGTAATCTCTGGTTATTATTGGTGACATTCTGTTTGTTCAGTTATCACCAACTCCAGTAACTGCTCCTAAAATACATGAATGGTGAAGATATGGCCGTGGCTGTGTTTAATTACAACACTTACGTTGATGGTAAACACACTTTACAGGACATCAACTGCTGAGTTTGAAGCAAATAACTTTGATTGAATAAATGACGCTGTGTTACACGTGTGCGTTAATTTGGAATTATCTTGGTGTTCACACAAATGTTCCTACCCTTTTAATTGTAGTTTTACAATACAATTCCCATTAAATACAGAGATACTTAGTACTGGGAAGTTCTTTAATTAATTTGTATTGTTTAATGGGACAGAGTACTCAGAACATATAGAAATTACACCCTAATGATTTAAATTACGACTGCCCTTGAAGTTCTCAGTGGTTTTTCCTGAATTTTTAATGAATTACTCTATAAATGATGAAAATCATTTTAAATTGTTTATTTTTATTCATAGTTTATGCTGTTGAGTCTATAAAATTATTTCATTCAGCGAAAAATAATAAAATGGGTTCATGTACCTTTATCTCTGAAACTATTTGCAACAATGAATCACACTGTTGCATGCTTGTTTTTTATATAATCAGCTATTATCTGAACTTCAGTTATTTAGTTACGTTCATCAGTTTATTAGAAATTTTAAAAAATATTTAAACATTTACGGCAAAATCAACAATGCAAATTAGTATTTATCTTAGTAAGGCACACAATTTTAATCCAGGAAACAAACACAGAACACGTAAACAAAATGCAAATATCTCATAGTTTACAGTTAATCACGGGTTTACTATTCAAAATTAGACCGACAAACTTTTAAACCAGAGAAGTGGCTAGTTCCTTTGCGAGAATACGGTAGAATAGGGCACGTCGATGCACTCTGTGTTCATCGCAATGGGCGTGCGTTCCAACATTTACTTTGATCCTATAGAATACGCTGCTTCATAATAAAGCAGTTATAGGTGTTATAATTTGCGCGACTCCCGTTTGGGAAATCACATATTCGATTCCCGTTGACCACCCGTTATGACCTGAAGATTTTCGTGGTCTTTCCTGTTTGGTCGGCGAATTTTGGAATGCTTTCTCATTTGCCATGACCTCTTCTCCATGATTTCCGCATTATTCCGTTTTCTCCTTACTTTTTAGATTTCGTTGTAGGTTTTGCGGCGTATTGTGGTGCCAGGAAGATGGCAAAGATGTTTTGTCAAATGAGAAAAGGGTAATACTGGACCTGTGGGATCCGTAAAATTTCCCCTCGAAATGCAACCACCCTCTGCAGTAACACGCAACTGCTCTCCACTGTACCCGTACATCACGTGACCACCTACACCCCCTAGCAAACTCCCACCGTTACCGACCTCTGCAATGACGCACTTACGCCCCCTTGCGTATTCGTATACTATTGCTCGCGGACAAAAATTACTCGTTTTAATCTTTTAATTTCGCACTTCAACATACAATTCATATAATTTCACGTAAGTTGTGTATTACTAAATATGATAGTTCATCTCCTTTGGCTCTTAAATTCATATAATACTAACGTAAAATCGCACGAAATATGCTACATGCATATACGATGCGGGGCGGCCCCACCGATCAAAGAACGCACAATAGAATCCCTGGTTAACGTGTGGCCGAAGTAGTACCCTCCACCCTGTATACTGTTAACATCCTATCGCAAAGTAGCGCATGCATGGTGAAAAGGAGGCACACACTAGTTCCCTCTTCACCACCCCATCTACGTGTTAGCATTGTTCTCATGTTCAATTTTTGCGCTTGTTTCATTGTTTGTCAATTTTGTAAGCAATACAATGGCATTGTCTGTCATAAAATTAGTTCCATTTATTTAGCATTTAGAAATAGAAAGTCGCTGAAAAACTGGAATTTAACGGAAGAATTAAGTAACTGTTGTCTTACACTATTAGTGCCCATGCAAAGAGAAAACAAACAGCAGTGGAAGTAATGGGAAGACAAACTGTAGAAAGGAAACCCAACAGAGGTCAAATAACATCGCAGTAAACAAGCGCTAACAGTATTAGATTTGGCACACGCTCCGAAAACGTAGAGATTAGACTGGAAACTTTCAGGTAGGAAAGAAACTGGGAGATGGAACGGTTTGTGTGAGGAGAAAGGCGATAGAAGTAAAAGACGCTCAAAGCTAAATCCAGAATGTTGCAAGATTTCATTCGAAGAAAAGAGAAAAGCAGCACTTTTAGCGACAACGGTGGTGAATCCTAAAGGCTACTTTTGTTATTCAATGCAAAAAACCGCTAAATGTTGTAACATACAGCCTGTTAGGAGCATAAGTTCAGACATTTTGTTAAATGATATCTTCCTTGTATATATCCACTTCGCTATGTTAGCTCTTCTTTTCCTCTTCGTCTAATAGTTTTCCCATAAACCAATCACATAATTAACTACCTAATGTTGTTTACATGGTTGTAACAACGCCTGCTGTATATACTATCCGTTTTGCTTCACATCTCGAGATATGGCCTACTGTTCTATGTAGCTTGAGATCATAGGCCATGCAGAAAGCGTTGGAACTTGGTTCCAGTACACCATTCGTTATAACGAGACCATCATGCCTTCTTTAATGCCTGCTGTGCTACGACTATTCTTAATTAGACATACTAGGCAACCTGAAAGTATGCTAGTCTTAAGAAGCAAAATTGTAAGTCCGTAAATGAAGCAAATATTTATATTATTGTTCATTGTCCTGTTCTCAATTGCCAGTACAAATATCTGCACGTATATTGTTCCTAACAGCCTGTATATAATTTTGGGAAGAGCTGGAATTGCTAAAAGAATTAGGTATCTATTAAAGCACCTACTGGGAAAGTCAAATGTACTTTAATAAGTTATTTACGTGTAAAATAAATGTTTATATAGGATATGCACTCAACTTCTATGCATGTCTTAGAAGCTAATATTATCAAAAGAACCATTTCATCCAAGACTCATGAATCTAACAAGTAATAGAGATTTAAACCGAAATTAGCTATTATAACTGTTGGTGATTTTCTGCAATTTAACTGAGCGCAAATAATTATTTCGTAGGTAACAAGAATTATAAGTTTAAAGGAGAAATTGAATTATTCGTAAAGTACTTAGTATACGAGAACTTTGGCTGGATAATTGAACAAAACTGGACCACCATAATATTTTCTTATAAAATCATATATTGTCGATTACTAAGCGTCAGCTATGAATTAACAACGTAGACTTCATAAGCTTGAATTTGGCTTCTCCAGAAAATCGATAAATCTTAGCAAATATAACGCGATTAACTCCCAATATTAAATGTGTTTTTCTGAGCTTTCAAGTTTATATGCGCCAGCCGAACACGTGATATTAGGTGGTAGGTTGCACAACAAAGAGGGACACTTGGTACGTTGCGACCTGTATAGATATATTGTGACTACCACCACCACGATCCCAAGGTCGCGAGTTCAAATCAGACCGATGGTTTTAAGTATGCTTAAAAGCGACAGCTCCATGTCAGTGGATTTACTGGCATGTAAAAGAACTCCTGCAGGACGAAATTCCGGCACACCGGTGACGATGATGTGATCCTGTCAACTGACAGCGTCGTTAAGCGACAAAATGATTTTTTATAATACCACCATCAGGAAGAAGCGATGAGGTGGGAGAACCAAGGGAGACTACACTCCGCAGACACACTGACTACAGAGACGCCCGGAAGTCCCTGATAACTCCGGCTCGAGAACCTGTCCCACTGCCTTAGCTGCCTAGAAAGGCTGATGAACGACCTGTCGATCAAGGAGCCTTCTAGTATTTACGCGGAATAATCATACCATCGGTCCGGTACCCCCATACGCCGCGAAACCAAGAAGCACACCCGGAAGGTGAGAAGGAAGCTGAGTGAAAGGGAAATGAGTGAAAGGAAATAATGGTAGATGAGCAGCCACCCCAACATTCGACTACCGACTAGAGAAAACTACGAAATACCCCAAATAAGTGTGGGCAGTTGACGGGATTCGAACCCGAGACCTCCCAAAATCGTTACTGCGGGGCCATCTTGCTTGGAAACACTGATATTTACAGTAATGCTATAGACGTTTTAGTTTAATAATACTTCAATTCATTCTGAAAGGCGCTCGAACTTTTAGAAGTAACTAGTCATTAAGGTTAAAATTAAGAACATTAAAGCCGTATTCAGCAACTATTACATTTATTTCCTTATCAACATATTGCTGCAAAAAAGCGCTGCTAGAAGAAAAAGTCTGATGTGTTGCACTCAAAGAACTTTCCCTACTCTTGTACTAACCATTCTTACAAACTCCTATTCCTTTATCTCCTTCGTGTTAGTTGAGATAAACATTTGCAGAAATTATCGTATAGCTTTTTACCTTCTAGGTGCAAGGGCAATATGGAAATAAAGTAGGCTTTGAATGATAGTCAAATCTTTTAAGCTTTGAGATTCCGTTCTCTTTGCACGACTAACATATAAAAAATAAACGATGTTGCATTTGACGAAATTTTAAGTTTTCCGAAACTGAAACAAATAACAAGGAATATCTCCAAAATAAAAACAAAAAATTTATTTGGGCATAGATTGTGTTTTTTTAGCGAAATCTATATTTTTGTATAGTAAGGTTTGGTCTATCTCTTACGGTTTAGGGGTTATTCAAAAGTCATCCAGAGTAAACAGGACTACATGGGCTATAGCCAGAAAATTCAGAATACACATATCATTTGTCATAAAAATATCTTAAACGTCTGTCATTTTTAATCAAAATCGTTAGAGCTATTTTCAAGAAAATCAAAACTTCCGAGAAATGTTCCATCTAAAGAGTAGCTTAGGGTGGGGCTATTTTCTTCAAAATCCTCGTGTCGAATCCTTGAAAGACACCAAACTTAAATACCAGCTTTGATTTTTAACCAACTTTTCGTTTATGAGTTATGCTATCCACAGAATGACAATGACAGACAGACACACACAGACACACGGACCTTTTTCTAAAAAGCTCTTTAACATTTTCGGTGAAATCTCGACATCGAATTTTTGTGTGGAATACAATACTTCCGCTACTTACGTAGTACAGAAAATAGAAACAAGTGAATCCTTAGCAATGATATTGGAAAGAAAGCCGTATTTGTGCAGTTGATCAGGTCGGTTAATCAAGTGAATTGAAAACAGAATCAATCAATCAAATGAAGCACTAGTAAAAATGCAATCAGTGCACGAAGGATAAGAACTTGGTGAGTTAAACTACTTCACACGTTCATACAGACGTTATTCTTCAATCTATGTACTACATGTTACTCGTTTAAGAGCTGATCGCAATGTGATGACTTGGGAAATTTTGTTCTCTTTGTATGGCCAGGGCAAAAAAGCGAATAACGACTGCCTATTTGAGCTAATCATAAGCATTTGAAAATTCAAAGCAATTTTTGGTCGGAAATGGCATTCTCCTTAAAATATGAATGAAGAGATTGCATGCTTTAACGAGATCTACATTTTGTATGTACCAAAATTTTGTCTGTCTTTTACGGTTTACGAGTTTTAATGTCATTCAGAACAAACACGGCTTCAGAAGTTATTTCCAAACAACTCCAGATATGCATTTCATTTCTCATGAATATATAAAGTTATGTTTTTTAATCAATATAGTGTCATTTACGAGAGAATCAAACGTTTTGACATACTTTACATGTAAAGGGTAGTTTGGTATTAGGGACGATTTTCCAGAAAAGCTTTGTGTCGCATCTAAGGAGGATAATGAATTTAAATGGCAACTTTGGTATTTAAGCCGCTTTTCCTTCCTGAGTTATGCTGTTGGGACTCACACGAACCTTTTCTTAAAAACATTACTTTGTAATCATGGGACATCAAAACGCGTATTTACAGTGAAATTTAGGTATTGAATGTTTGGGTGCAATGCTAAATCTTTTCTACTTGCTATATGTAGTCAGGCAAAAAATAATTGAGCGCGTAAGGAGAGCAGAATATTTCGAAGTCCCGCATCGTGTTGCAGGGCAGTTCACACAAGTCGATATTTCCAACATGCAGCTGAGTTTCTTGATAATCCATGTTCCATATATAATCCTCTTCGGACACACAAATAGGCTGTAGCTTGATTCGCCACTCTCATTTGTATAGAAATGCGAGTGGTGTTTCAGGACACAGCCTATTTGTGTGTCCGACAGACAATAACATATAGAACACAGACTAACAATAAATTCAGCACCACCCACCGACTGACTGGCTATGTGAAGAGATAAGCTGACGAGGTAGCGCACTCATTCAGCTTAAACACCAGAAGTACTCTCGGGAGATAATGGGATGTTTCTGGAACCCTACATCTCCCCACCTTCCAAACATTCTAGTAAACTCCGGCAACTATATAAGTGCCGTTGCTTATGTTGCGACTTAAACTCCCGGTTATTCAGTGCATTGTGCGAGTGATATTGCGAAGATATTGTGACGTGCAGTGGGTGCCGCTACTCTGAGATGCCGTGTTCGAACTCCCTACCGAGTGACGCGGAAGGAAGTACAGGTTGATTACGTCATAAAGAAAAGTGATAACTTGGTAAGCTGAACAAAGTCATAATATAGTGCTGTGAAATAGTATCAAAACATGCACCATTCATTATCGTATAAACAGACGAATCTTCAGTCGCAATTCTTTTGCATTGTAGACAAATATTCCCAGTAGATGTATCTGTCCTTTTTCTCTGTAGTACAAATTTGTGCATTGAAACTGAGTGAATATGCCCTGAAACCACAGTAATGGAGCATAAATATAAATTAATAGTAAAATGTTGTTAAAACAAGCTTTTATTTAAATGCTCTAAACAGAAGAAAAATTTTAAATTAAATAAAACCCATCAATTTAACAGAGATTACGCAATTTATATGCTATAAAATCTTGTCACGAAATTTACCTATTTTATAAAAGAAACACATTTTTTCATAGAATTACAAATATCAAATTCAAGGTACATATATATTCTTATTTGTCTACACAAGTAAGTTTCGCGACGAGGTTTTAGGTATGTCATTCTGTAGTGCAATAAATTGATTCATTTGATTTAATTAAAGTTTGTTTTCTTCTTTTTAGAGCATATAAATAAAAACATTTTAAAAGCCTTTTTACTATAAATTTATTTCTTATTTTTTTAGTTATCCCTGGAAATGGTTTTTATTTTTTTTATTTTACTCGTATTCTTCTCAGAGAAGCATTTCATCTGATATCTATATCATGGGAGTGCATAAAACATAAGTAGACCGCCATTTTGGATTTCGAATGACCTCACGTAGCTAACCATCCAAGCTAAATGTGTATGCAAAATTTCAGCCCAATGGGTTGAGGGTAACAGCTTTAAAATTCAGCTGCATGATTTCATCCGAACATACAAATATTGCAAGTTAAATAAAAGCTTGTAAAAATGTAATAGTGAATAATTCCGTTATGTATCTAGTGTTACCAGCTAGTAATTTAGAATGACGGATGCAAACATCCTTGTAGTTGCGGAAAATGCATGAGTGGCATCATACAGGCTTTTAGGACTCGATTTACTAAGTCTTCACCCACGAGAGATAAATTGTTGAATTAGGAAAACATATTCCAGCACTGGAAGTGTTAACGAAGCGCTATGAAATGGAAGACCTTCAACTGCACTACAAACTTGTACTGTCGTCGCCGACTAAATAGCTAGTTCGCAGTTGAAATAAACAAGAAAACCGTGGCAGCAGCGGTGGCGGTGGTGATGGTGGTAGTGGCTGCGGCGGTGGTGGTGATGGTGGTAGTGGCTGCGGCGGCGGTGGTGGTGATGGTGGTAGTGGCTGCGGCGGCGGTGGTGGTGATGGTGGTGGTGGTGGTAGCGGTGGCAGTGACGGCGGTGGTGGCGGTGGTGGTGGTGGCGGTGGCGGTGATGGTGGTAGTGGCGGTGGTGATGGTGGTAGTGGCTGCGGCGGCGGTGGTGGTGGTGGTGGTGGTAGCGGTGGTGGCGGTGGTGGCGGTGGCGGTGGCGGTGATGGTGGTAGTGGCGGTGGTGATGGTGGTAGTGGCTGCGGTGGTGGTGGTGGTGGCGGTGGCAGTGACGGCGGTGGTGGCGGTGGTGGCGGTGGCGGTGGCGGTGATGGTGGTAGTGGCTGCGGCGGCGGTGGTGGTGATGGTGGTGGTGGTGGTAGCGGTGGCAGTGACGGCGGTGGTGGCGGTGGTGGCGGTGGTGGTGGCGGTGATGGTGGTAGTGGCGGTGGTGATGGTGGTAGTGGCTGCGGCGGCGGTGGTGGTGGTGGCGGTGGCAGTGGCGGCGGTGCTGGCGGTGGCGGTGGCGGTGATGGTGGTAGTGGCGGTGGTGGTGATGGTGGTGGTGGCGGCGGTGGTGGTGATGGTGGTAGTGGCGGTGGTGGTGATGGTGGTGGTGGCGGCGGTGGTGGTGATGGTTGTAGTGGCGGTGTTGGTGGTGATGGTGATGGTGGCGGCGGTGGTGGTGATGGTGGTGGTGGCGGCGGTGGTGGTGATGGTGGTAGTGGCGGTGGTGGTGATGGTGGTGGTGGCGGCGGTGGTGGTGATGGTGGTGGTGGCGGCGGTGGTGGTGTTGGTGGTAGTGGCGGTGGTGGTGGTGATGGTGGTGGTGGTGGTTGGTGCCTGCGCGCGCGTGTGTGTACGCGTGCGTGCGTGCATGCTTGCGTTGCCTTGCCTTTGACACCGTGACAAATCTTTGTCCTATGAAACTGCTGCCAGATGCTCCAGTATTGCACTATGAGATGTTTTCCTAATGATATGCGTGAGTTGGTGCGAGGATAAACAACACCGTTACTTTGACTGATAAATAGAACCCTCGCATTATCAGGGGCATTTTATGCCCACCTTCTGTAATTTTTTACATTTTTTACTTTCTCCTTTTCTCACCGTTTCTACTACTGCATTGCGTATTTGTTAGACATTTTTCATTGTTGGTCCTTTTGAGAAACAAAGAAATGTCAAGGTGGTCATAAAGTACTGCCCCATTGGTATTATGTGATTAATGTAAAAAAAGGGAGGAAGGAATGGTTAAACAATGTTAAATATTACCTTTATAAACATGACAAGATATAATACCTAATTTTAAAGTCAATTTGATTTAAAAATTGCTCAGATATTTTGTTCCTAATGGTGGTCACAACGTACCCCCGGGTTATGCTAGGGTTAATAATGTGTTATTTGAAGCGACTTGCTGCCTGATTGAAGTGGAAATATCAATCTGATTGTGAATTTTTAAGGTCAACGTTGTAAGTATTGAATTATAGATATATATACTAACTTCTGACGTATGCAGACTTTACAATTTAAAAATAACTGTTTCTGTAATAATAATGCAAAGGATACGCTGCCATCAGCCGCAGAAATGCTAAGCGGAAAATTCCCTGGCGATGAGCGCAAAGACCATATAACTAAAGCACGGTCTTTAAACGCTACGATTACCAATAGCTAATTAAACTTTTCTGTAAAACTATAAAACTCGAAGGAAAGGGCTCAACTTTTAAGACTAGAGTCTCTAGAAACTTATACCCCGTCTCACATGGCTCTCTCTACCAACGTTCCTTCATAATGTTGCCAAATCTTAGAGGTGCTAATTCATATCTGAAACAAAATTTTTACTCTAACTTTGCTCAATCCTAAAAAATGCACTTCCCTTTCTAAATTTCAGAATTTTTTACACGCGCATAGCAACACCTCCACCTTTCTGAACGTATCTGCTTTCCTGGAACACCTTGAGCTAAATGCCTTCTACACTGCACTGTATTAATTGCCATTCCTCAACACGAAATTCTCTAATGACCTCATGACAAAGTATAGCTCTCGCTTCTTCACATTGTGCATTGATTTTAGCATACTAAAAGTATTTATTGCAATTATGTATCTATCTCCCTGTCATTTCTTTATAAAATTATTAATCTTACCCATAGTTAATTCAGTCAATACTGAACAGTCAATGCTGCAACTGCATCTGAAACCGAAAGCGTACCACCCTGGAATTGTGAATGAATTAGCATAAAGGGATTTTGATGGATGCTTTTCCAGAAGTGACGCCGGTAATACCACGCAAAATGCTTGTGAGAGTGAGACACTTATCCCAGCATTGAGTGAGTGAGTGAGTGAGTGAGTGAGTGAGTGATTAGGGTTTAAGGGCCCGTCAACAGCTAGGTCATTAGAGCAACCCCCCCAGCATTGATCATGGAGCAAAATTTACTGACGCCTTTGGTGCATAGCAGGTACATTTTTATTCAAATTTGTTTTGCAAGAAGAAAAGCAGAGTGCTGGGTCTTTCGGTCCCTGTTGATGAACAAAGTTTGCAACTTCGGAAGTATTTTAAGAATTCAGGGAAAGCGAGGAAGGCTGTATATGTTTCGGTGAAAAAATAATCTGTATGCCAAAATTACCAAGAGATATAACTAATGCTCTTTTTTCACGATTGATTAAGCTCATACTTCCAAATATGCCGTCTCTACAGCTTCAGTTGGCATTTTACCAACCTTCTCAGCGGGCGTGTACTTAATAGCAAGCGCTGTACGTGGAGTGATGTGCTTTTGTTGTTAGACCAAGCAGTGGTGTTTTTAGGTAAGAACCTGAAATGTTGCACTTACATGACTTTCTCTACTCTTGTACTAACCATTCTTACAAACTCTTATTCCTATATCTTCTTCGTGTTCGTTGAGATAAACATTTGCAGAAGTTATCTTATTGCTTATTTCCTTGTTAGGTGCAAAGGGAATATGGGGATTCAGTAGGCTTTGAGCGATAATCAAATCTTTTAAAACTTTTAGGTTCCGTTCCCTTTGCACGGTTAAGATATAAAAAATGAAAACTATGTTGCATTCAACGACAGTTTGTTCTCCGAAACTAACACAAATAACTGGAAATATCTCCGAAATGTTTCACTCTAAAAAAACAATTTACTTGGATATAAATGATGTGTTTTAGCTAGATCTACATTTTTATATTGTAAGAGTTTCTCTTTCTCCTACGGCTTACGAAACTTGCCTTTGTTGTGGAAAAATAAGAAAAAATAAAAAGAAAGAAAAGAACAGTAAATCCGAAGGAACAAAAATGACAGAGGAAGGGTAAGTGGACGAGCTCATTAGGTAGCGTACGGTACACAAACATGTCACTGGGCCTTTTAAAACCGCGGAGGATCGAGAAAGACATTTGACCAAAATGATACAGGGGTGTCTATAGAGGATAGAAGATCTAATCTTTCCTTTCTCTACCAGTAAGTAGAGCAAGCATTGCATTCCATCCGAGAATTCGATGTCAAGATTTTACCGGAAATATATGTTTCGAGGCACCCTGAATAAACAAAAAGCATTTTTGGAAAAAGGTCCGTGTGTGTGTCTGTATGTCTGTCAGTCTGTGGGCAACATAACTCAAAAGCGATAAGTCCGTTAAAAACCAAAGTTGGTATTTAAGTTCAACATGCTTCAAGGATTCAACGCGAATATTTTGAAGAAACTTGGTGCACCATAAGCTACCCTTTACATGGAAACTGTTTGGAAAATTTTAATTTTCGCGAAAATGGCTCTGACGACTTTGATTAAAATGCCAGTTGTTTAAGACATTTTTATGACAAATGAAATGCTTATTTGGAATTTTCTGGCTGTAGCTTATGTAATCCTGCTTACTCTGGATGACTTTTGAATAACTCGTAAACCGAAAGAGATAGACAAAATAAGTATTACTATGCAAAAATGTAGATCTTGCTAAAACACACAATTTATGTCCAAATAAATTGTTGTGGTGTGAAATATTTCTGAGATATTCCTTGTTATTTATGTGAGTTTTGAAAAACTTGAATATTCGTCAAATTGACCATCGCTATTCATTTTTTATGTTAGCCGTGCAAAGAGAACGGAATCTCAAAGCCTTGAAAGATTTGACTATCGCTCAAAGCCCGCTGTATTCCTATATTCCCTTTGCACCTACAAGAAAATATGCAATAAGTCGATTTCTGAAAACTTATATCTCAACTAACACGAAGAGGATACAGGAATAAGAGTTCGTGAGAATTGTTAGTACAAGAGTTGAGAAAGCCATCTGAGTGCAAAACGTCAGATTTTTTTATTTACTCACATTCTGTATGCCAATTTTCAAACAAATGGCCTTCAAAATAAAAAGTAAAACAGTTCGTTTCCTGTGTCACTTAACTGTAGCTGACGCGAATTATACAATGTGCATCAGGGAAGAATTGTTGGTATGAGGGAAGCCAATCTGCTGTTTGAGGACGTTGTGAAAATTATATATTCATATGTGAATAATCTAGGATTGTGCACAAAGCACTACGCCGTTGCTTACGTTTAAAGTTAAAGAGAGACACGCACTTGCCGCCTGCTATTGAAGGGCAGCAGAATGCTTCCCAGATGCCATAAAGTGAAGTGAATATAAAGTATTTACCCCAATCTAAATAAGCTGTCTTCTCTTGTGATGCTTTTAATTTATGTGTCATAAAGTTTTAAATCAGATACAATTTCAGTTGAAACTTGCAGAAACTGCTGTGTTATCTTTCCAATTCTCTTTTTATTTTCAGAAAATAATCCATCTGCCTCTTGCTACTGAAGAAATGCTTCCCGGGACTGCGGTGATGTCATAAATGTGAGTGCACAATATTTTGCACGAAGTGAATCAGCTCTCTCTTCTTGTGATACTTTTAATTTATGTGTCGGAAGGCTTTATCTTAGATAAAATTTCAGCTTAAGCTCACAAAGCTGCTGCTTTATCTGTTCCAATTACTAATTTCTTTTAATAAAATAAATCCTGTAATTTCCCCAACAGCAAAACGGTACATCCAGGGGTTTGTATTCTGGCGACTAAATCAGTTATATATACGATACGTTACACTTATTGATAATGCCCACTCTCAAGCTGGAAATCGAACCCGGAACCTCTGGAGAGGTTAGATGCTAACCAGTAGACCACAGGGTTAGTGTGTACAAACTTTATTTTAAGGATAAAAAGAATTACGATTTTGTCGTTAGCTTAATAGTAAAACTACAGGTGTTTGGGTTTCAAATTAATCTAACAATGGGGATATTTCATTTGCTTTAGTCAATCTTAATTTTGAAAAAGAAAGTTGAATCAGTCTACATATATCTTAAGTGAACTGCTTTTGGAGACGTTGAGTATATCCATAATGTGGCTCAGTTAAGGTCACTTGTTAGAGACAGGTGGCTAAAACAAATATATTTTTAGTTTTATGCATAACAAGAACCTTCTAGGATATGTCCACATAAGATTTATGCGTGTTTTCGGCATTTAAGGGCATTTAAATGGGGATTTAATTCAAATTTAGATATGGCTGCTAGCATCCCTATCTTCATTTGGCTCTTACTGATACTTGCTATTTTTTTAAACTTTTGGTGCAACTTTGTAATAAACTATAATAGATACAACTGTGATTGTTTGTGCATGAACAAAAATGTATTTCTCTAAACAGCCAGTGAAAGGTTTAGTTACCTCTGTATGAAGTTCCTTAAAATAATTATAAATACCTAAAATAAAATTAAAATCGAATTTTAAATAAAATTACAAATGAAATCCAAAATAAAATATGGAATTTGCATATCAGATAACTAAGGATATTTACAATAAGAAAAACTTCCCAGATAAAACGAAAATCAGACACTATAACACAGTAATCAAACCAGAATGTCTATATGGTAGAGAGTGAATATTTTCCGTTAAAACAGAGAAATAGAAGCATTAGAAATGAAGCAAATAAATTTTTTAAGGAAAATATTGGGTCCAATTCAAACTGAAAAAGGAGAGTTTATACTCAAGAAAAATGAAGACCTATATAAAAGTAAAGAATGTGAAAAGATTTCAGATATAATCAGGAAAAGAAGAATAAGATGTTTCAGTCTTTTAATGAGGATGGATAATAATAGACTTACAAAACAAACTTTCAAGCATATATACGAAAATAAGAATAGTAACCAATGGATGCAAAGGATACGGAAAAACTTAAATGAAATGGAATTAAAATAAGATGTAATACAGGATAGAGGAAAGTTAAGAAAGTTATTACAAAATTTCGAAGGTTTTCAGTTGAAAAAAAAAAAAGAAAAGAAAAGAAAAGCACTACAATTTGGACAGAAAAAAGAAGAAAAAATCACAGTGAGAGGATGAAAAAATATTAATAAGGTAGGAAGGAAAAAGAGAAGAAGTGAATATAAATGCAGTGGGTTGCTTATCGTGGTCCGTAGATGGCCTGAAACGAAGTGAATAATATAAATAAAATTGCATAATTATATATTGTTAAGCTTGCAATTTTTGGTTAAAATGTCTTTATCTCTCATCGTTATGTCGAGTAATATGTCTGTAAAGTCACTACCAAATCTGAATAGTCTCACTCTAGTTGTTTAGGAGAAAAATGCACCTAAACATAGAATGTATGAGAAGCTTTGAAAATGCTCATGTTTATTGAAGTATCAACAAATTATCAATTATTGACCTAAGTTATGATTTGAGTATAGTTTCTGAATGAAAATAAGTTGTTTTGTAGGCGGTAAAATTGTCATTATGATACGTTGTATAATTTTCAGGAAGCCATTATGTTGAAGCTCAGCATAGAAATTGCTTCTCTTTGTTTACCAAGCATCATATAAGTCTAGTGATGAAGCATATTAGAGACGCTAATTGTTGAAAGGAAGGAGTGTATTCTCAGTCGTGCACAAACCTGAGGACATTGTATTGGTTCTTGAAGTACAACCTCATTGGAGATTCTGAGTAAGCACTGGTAACTCTGTTGTTTCAATGTACAATACCCGGCTTGTTTGTACGGAACTAGCATCCTTGCGTAAGTTTGCATTACCAGTGCACACCTCTAGCTTACACGTCGCAGTCACCTGTTAAACAGGATGCAATTTAGAGAAATAGAACAGATCCGTGGCTGGCAACGCCGACATACCTAGTGCAAGCAAACCTAATATTGAGCACATAAAACCATGGGCCGTCTTATTAGGTTATCCACGTGTTCCAAACAGAAGAAACAAGCATGTTATCTTCTAACTTCTGAGCTGTCAATAACTGCACAGTTTAAAATAAGTATCCGCAATAATAATAATTGTAATAATAATTAATAATAATAATAATAATAATAATAATAATAATAATAATAATAATGATAATAATAATAATAATAATAATAATAATAATGATAATGATGATGATGATGATGATGATGATGATGATGATGATGATGATGATGAAGATGAAGATGAAGATGATGATGATGATGATGATGATGATGATGATGATGATGATGATGATGATGATGATGATGATGATGATGATGATGATGATGATGATGATGATGATGATGATGATGATGATGATGATGATGATGATGATGATGATGATGATGATGATGATGATGATGATGATGATGATGATGATGATGATGATGATGATGATGATGATGATGATGATGATGATGATGATGATGATGATGATGATGATGATGACGACGACGACGACGACGACGACGACGACTACGACGATGATGTGTGTGGTGCGTGTAATGTGTGTGTGTGTGTAATGTGTGTGTGTAATGTGTGTAGTGTGTATGCAGTGTGTGTGTGTGTGTGTAATGTGTGTAGTGTGTGTGCAGTGTGTGTGTGTGTATATCCTGAGGTACTTACGTATATATTTATTTGTACATTTACGTATTTACTTAATTATTTATTTACTTATTGGTTCTTTACTTATTTACCTATGCCCGCCCCGGGCGGCCGAGGACGTGTAGGGTTAGTTAGGGTAGGTTGAGCAGATACTTTTTACTTTCTCTACTGGTAAGTAGGGGAATATTGTATTCCAACCAAAAATTCGATGTCGAGATTTCATCGGAAATATGTTTTGAGACCCCCTGAATCAAAAAGAGGGGAAAAAAAACATTTTTAGAAAATGGTCCATGTGTGTGTCTCTAAAACGAAAAGTCGCTTAAAAACCAAAGTTGGTTTAATGTCCTTCAAGGATGCGACACGAAGATTTTGAAGAAAATAGCCCCACCCTAAACTACCCTTTACATAGAAAAGTTTTCGAAAATGTTAATTTTCTTGAAAATGACTCTAACGATTTTGATTAAAATGCCATATGTTTGAGATGTATTTATGCCAAATAAAATGTATACTTTGAATTTTCTGGTTATAGCCCAGGTAGTCGTATTTACTCTGGAGGACATTTGCATAACTGGTAAACCGTTAAGAGATACACAAAATCAATGTAGATCTTGCTAAAATACACAATATATGTCGGAATAAATTTTCTTGTAGGGTGAATTATTTCGGAGATATTCCTTGTTATGTGTGTGAGTTTCGGAAAACTTAAAACTTTCGTGAAATGGAACATCGTTGTTCATCTTTTTATATGTTAAGTGTGCAAAGAGAACGGAATCTCAAAGCTTTAAAATATTTGATTACCACTCAAAGCCTACTGTATTCCCATAGTCCCCTTGTACCTACAAGGAAATAAACAATAAGATAATTTGTACAAATGTTTACCTAAACATGAAGAAGATATAGGAATAAGAGTTTGTAAGAATGGTTATTACAAGAGTAGAGAAAGTCATGAGAGTGCGACACCTCAGATTTTTTTTCCTTTTTATTATATTGTTTTTCTATGATATTACTTTAATTTATTTTTGTATTTTTGTATTTCTTATGAGCTTTTACTGTATCTTTATTATGTACTTTTAAGGCACAGAACATTAATATTTCAATGTCGATGTAAATTATGCACCACGGCTAAAAGCTTCTGTCATTTTCCCCTTGAAGCTTAAACATCTGATCATACGTAAGTACTAAAAGAGAGAAGCAAATTTACGAAACAGTCATAAGGTTCGTCTAGCACAAAGCTGATTTAGTGCTATTTAATGCACGCTAAGCTTTGAGGCTCTAAACTAGTTGACTAGTGTCCAGAATTATCGTGCTGCCTTTTGATTGCAGCGCGGCTTCAAATCTTGCGGGGTAGTAGGGGAAGTATTGTATTCCACCCAAAAATCCCATGTCGAGATTTCACAGGAAATATATATTTAGAGGTCTACTGAGTCCATGAGAGAAGCAGTTTTAGAAAAACGTCCGGGCGCGCGCGTCTGCGTATGTGTGTGTGCGTCAATATGTGTGTTCCTGCCTGCCTGCCTGCCTGTCTGTCTGCCTGTCCGTCTGTCTGTCTGTCTGCCTGTCTGTCTGTCTGCCTGCCTGCCTGCCTGCCTGTCCGTCTGTCTGTCTGTCTGCCTGCCTGTCTGTCTGTCTGCCTGCCTGCCGTCTGTCTGCCTGTCCGTCTGTCTGTCTGTCTGCCTGCCTGCCTGCCTGTCTGCCTGCCTGCCTGCCTGCCTGCCTGCCTGCCTGCCTGCCTGTCTGTCTGCCTGCCTGCCTGTCTGCCTGCCTGTCTGCCTGCCTGCCTGCCTGTCTGTCTGTCTGCCTGCCTGCCTGCCTGCCTGCCTGCCCGTCTGTCTGTCCGTCTGTCTGTCTGTCTGTCTGTCTGTCTGTCTGTCTGTCTGTCTGTCTGTCTGTCTGTCTGTCTGTCTGTCTGTCTGTCTGTCCGTCCGTCCGTCCGTCCGTCTGTCTGTCCGTCCGTCCGTCCGTCCGTCCGTCCGTCCGTCCGTCCGTCCGTCCGTCCGTCCGTCCGTCTGTCTGTCTGTCTGTCTGTCTGTCTGTCTGTGAAGAACATAACTCAAACACGAAAAGTCGTTTGAAAACCAAAGTTGGTATTTAAGTTTAATATCTTTCAAGAATGCGACACGAATATTTTGAACAAAATTTCTCAGCTCCGAACTACACATTAGATTGACAGTTTTTTTGAAAATTTTTAATTTATCAGAACATGGCTCTAATGATTTTAATTAAAATACCATACGCCTGAGATATTTTTATGGCAAATGAAGTGTATATTTTGAATTTTCTGGCTATAGCCCATGTAGTCCTGTTTACTCTTTGTGAGTTAAGCTTAACTGGTAAACCGTAAGAGATCCACTAAGTCTTACTGCACAAAATGTATTCCTGGCTATTTGTCACAATTTCGCAATATTCATGGACCGTTCTCAAATGGAAGGTCGTTATTCATTTTATTATCTCTTGATCATGCCAAGAGAACGGAATTTGGAGGTCATCATATAACAACCACTCTTACAACATTTGTAAAATGTTATAAAGCCTGCTGTATTCCCCGTGCACCTACAAGAAAAGATAGCAATAAGATAAGTTCTACACATGTTTATCTCGATTAACAGGGAGCAGATAGAGGTATAGGTGTTTATATTCTTACAGACAGTTTTCTGCAGGAGCAGAGAAAGTCATGTGAGCTCAACACATCAGATCTTTAAGTATTTTGTACTGAGGATTGTTTGTATATTTGAATATATATTACTACGGCATAAAGGCTACTAATATGCTAGCCAATATTTTTAAGTTTATTTAGAAACAATTAAGCTAACTCATAGGTGCTTTTTGAGAAGGAAAGGAAATTAAATAAATAAATATTATCCCAAAGTAGCAGCTACAGTAACTTACATTAAAAACCTTCTAGACTAACCTCTTTGGCTCAGGTGACCAGAGATTACAATTGAGTAAGTGAAATGTTAATCACTGCACAACATTTATACCACAGGGAAACAATTCTGTATTATCAGGTTAGATACTGAACGAATGAATATGTTACAAACATCGTGACTGCAGAAGAACATACCGGTTTGACAAAACGGGCAATGTTTGCAAGTAGGACTATAATCTGCAGGTACCGAGATGGCTTCGCAGTAACGTGTGAGGCTCACATTCGGGACGTCCCGAGCTCGATTCCTGTAAACCCATCCTGACCTGGGGCTTTTTGTGCCTTTTCGTGGTCGGCAAGCAAACACTGGTTTTATTTCTCATCTATTACAATTTCCTTTCCTCACTTTCCTTTCATTCAGTTTCCTTCTCATTCTTCAGGTGGGAAACTAGGTTTCGTGGCATCTGGCGGTACGTGACAGATGGAGTGAATGCTTGCTCAGAAGACGACATACTAGAGGGCTACTTACTGAACAGGTCATTCATTGCCCTTTCTAGTAAGCTTCCAACAGGGCGACGGGTCTTTGAACCTGGAACGTATCTGTGGCCCATCTGCATGCAGTCTTTAGCCCCTTGCAGCTCCTTCACTTCATCCCTTCCTCATAGGGGTGGTAAGTCTAAGTGCATGAGAGTTCCCCCCTCTCTACCATAACATCACCTATTATATTACCCTTTTCTTAAAGTGATGGCTATTGCACATTGTTGAAGATTTGATATACGGCGTAGCTAAGTTAGCAAAACCGAGATATGCTTTAATAGCTTCAATTAATGTCTAATAAATAATAGACAGGTGTTTGTTCCAATGTGTGTGCCTGGACTCTTAATCTATGGATACATAAAAGCCCAAGTTTGACTTTGTTAAAAACCGACATATGCTTTAATTGCTTCAATTCATGTCTTTAGTCCATGAATACATATAAACTCACATTGGGCTTTCTTAATTATATAGAAAGTAAGAAATAAAAGGAGTTTGTTATTAATCGTAACGGGTTTTTGACAACTCAGTCTGACACACTTAATATTGCTGATCTCGGGAAAATGAAGTACTCTTTCAATGCACTCAGAGCATCCACAGTAAGGGTTACATTTGGTTCCACACCATCTCCCAAAACGCTAGACCTTTAGAACGCTTCTGATATACCTAACTGACTGGCATGAAGACACATTAAGTTTATCTTGATCTCGCAGCACGTTCACTGTTTAAAGAGGAAAGCATTGTGTCGAGATTATGGCAACAGTTGTTGGAAGAAAGAACCAAAGTGTTTGTATTCGTACAAATAAGAGAGCTGTAGATTTCGGATTGTTAGTCTCTGCTTAAAAACTAACAGTTCATTGTCTTTCATCTATCTTGCTACATTTCTCTGAACTGAATCCTGAGTTATTGTCACAGTGTTTAGTTTCATCCCAATCGAGTACATATTATATAGAATTTTGGGTTAACTATTCGCAAAATGCAGATTACAGTTATAGGAATCGAATCGGGCGTCTACGATCCTCCGTTAACTTTGGTGTATATATACAGGATGGAAGGGAAGTCATTATATTCCTTCTACTATATGCTTCATAGAACCATTACTAACAAAAAGTTCGAATGGTATTTTCTTCTTTGATCAGCCTATTTTGAAAAAATAAATGGTTTTTGATCCAAATTTGATGCCTACGCCATTCCCGTTATATAAGGAGATGAGAAAACAGCGGAGGAGGGAGTCAGACACTGTCAGTGAGTGCGAGATAGCTGTGTGTGGTGCTGTCATGAAAGGTACGTCGCGTCGAAGTGAAGACGTTTTAATGAGCGTCAAGTGATTGTATCGTCGGAGTTACTATATGAGAGACCGTGAAGACAGACAGCGAAAATACTGAGTCAAGGATGCGAGAGGAAAGCAGTTAGGAGTTGTATTATCGCAAAAGCCCGTAGACTGTGTTAATGTCAGTAAAAGAGAGTTATGTTTTTGTGCGAAGGTTTAGAAGAAAGTAGAGTAAGAAAACAAAATTGACTGATTTTGTCATTTTGTCACAATATTTTCTTTTGGCGTACTTGCACTGGAATAATGCAATATTATACAGTAGTTGAAAGGGCTTTTATAACTTAATGCATCTCTTCCTTCTGGTTTTAAAAAACTAGAGAATTGTGGTTTGTAATATGTGGCCCACCTAGTACTTTA
The DNA here is from genome assembly GCA_030765045.1 of Tenodera sinensis. Classification (NCBI taxonomy): domain Eukaryota; kingdom Metazoa; phylum Arthropoda; class Insecta; order Mantodea; family Mantidae; genus Tenodera; species Tenodera sinensis. The sequence goes on along the minus strand of CM060962.1, from coordinate 26,879,367 downwards.
GCTTAAAATATTTGCTGTAAACAAGATGAGCAGCGTGAAATCACGCCTTCAGGTAAACCTCCAGATAAATCGATCCAAGGATCATTGTTGTGTACATATTCTATAGCTGTTGTCTCCATCAGCTGCTGCAGACCTAACAAAGCACTGTTTCAAATAAATCGCCGCTTGCTCTTGCCTCCCGCTCAATATTATGTGAACTAATGCATGCAAAAGAGCTCAGAGAATGGACAGTTGTTAGGCTGAGTAACATAGTATTAGAGAGCGCCATTATGATGTTTACAAGCGTGTAGTTCATTTATATTCAGCTCTGGCTACTCTGTTCACTGAATGAATATGTAATGTGAATGCCAAATTTAACTTTGAGCATAGTGCTCTGTAAACTGTTTCGATTAAATTAGTAGTTACAATAATCGACGGTCAAAATAAGGAATAAATAGTGCTAATAATAAGCAAATATAGACCAAATTATTTCTAATGATGTGATGATACTGGCAGTGGTTGGTTGTACTGGTCGTAGTTTGAAACATATGCAAGAAATCTTTAGTTATCTGCACTTTATTCACAGCTGAAGTAAACATTTAATATTTTCGATAAAAATCTTATGGAAAACCTTCATACACTTCAAGCAATCTTAGTTGAAATGTGTATTTCAGAAATTTAGCTATTTAATGAACGTTACACATGCTCTTAGGAAGAATGTAGATTTTATCAACGAAAATAACTATATATTGTATGTACTATATTGAAAACGTAAAATAGTTTTACTTTCTCTGCTACATATAGTAAGGTAGAGGAAGAATTGTATTCCACCTAAAATTCTATGTCGAGATTTCACCGCAAATATATGTTTTGAGGCCCCCTGAATAAAAAAAGACATTTTTAGAAAAAGATATGTCTGTCTGTTAAGTCTGTATACAGTATAACTAAAAAACAAAGAGTCGGTTAAAAACCAAAGTTGGTATTTAAGTTTAATGTCTTTTAAGGATGCGACACTAAGATTTTGAAGAAAATTGCTCCAACCTAAACTGCCCTTTACATGGAAACTTTTTCGAAAAGTTTGATTTTCTGAAAAATGGCCCTAACGATTTTGTTTAAAACGCCATATGTTTGAGATATATTTATGACAAATGAAATTTATATCTTGAACTTTCTGCCTACAGCTCACGAAGTCATATTTACTCTAGATGACTTGTATAACTGATAAACTGTAAGAGATAGACGAAATCCTACTATACAAAAAATATAGATGTTAAAACACACAAGTTGTCTGAATAAATCTTTATGTAGAGTGAACCAATTCAGCTATATTCCTCGTTATTTGTGTAAGTTTTGGAGAACTTATACTTCTATCAAATGGAACATCGCTATTAATTTTTATATGCTAAATGTGCAAAGAGGACCGAATTTGAAAGCTTTAAAAGATTTGACTGTCGCTCAAAGTCTACTGTATTCCCATATTCTCCTTGTAGCTACAAGGTAATAAACAGTATGATAATTTATAAAAATGTTTATCTGTATTTATTCGAAGATATGGGAACAAGAGCTTTTAATAATGGTTAGTACGAGTAAAAGAGTAGAGAAGGTCATGTTAGTGCAACACATCAGACTTTTACGTTAGCTTTCAGTTTTGCACCACATGCATACAAAGAGCAAGTATTCGTAACTCATTTAATATTTAATGTGAATTATATTTCAAAGAGTGCTGTACACCGCATATTGACTCAAAATTGGACATGAGAAAGGTGTGTGCAAGATGATACGTTCGCTCACAGTGGAACAAAAAAGCATAATGAGGATGCTTCATTCGAGTGTTTGGCGATATTTCATAGCAATAAATTACAGTTTTTGTGTCGATTCATAATCATGAACGAAACATGGATCTCTTACTTCACACTTGAGAGAATTAAGCTATAACAATCGACTGAAAGAGGAGAATGGACTGCAAAGAAGATAGTCCCATCTGCAGGCAATGTCATTGCATAAGCTTTTTGTGATGTGTGTGGCATCTTTTTCAGCGATTATCTTCAGAAACGAAAAACAATCGACGATGAGTATTATGCGAACTTATTGTAGTGTATGAGTGATAAGATCAAGAAGAACGGCCACATTTGGCGAAAAAGAAATTCTTATTTCATCAAGACAACGCAGCAGTTCACACATTCGTTATCGCGATGGCTAAGATAAATGAGTTTATTAAAATTGCTTCCTCAAGCAACCTATTTGCCTGACTTGGTAGACTTAGCCCAGTTAAGTTACTGCTGGGTCCCTGCTGAAAACCCACCGCACCACTCCGAAAAACCTCATAATTGTGTAGTTATGCAAAATTGTTTTCTTTCTAGTCCTTTCTGATCCGTTTACAGTGGTGCAAGAATGCATTAAACCATTCACTTCATTGGCTCAGTTATATACTAATAAATAGGGCTCGGAAGTTCATGCCCTAAAAAACACTGAAATATGCATGCCAATATGCTCTTAAAAACTTGAAAATATGCCAAGAAATATGCACTATTTAATTAAAGCAATTAATGTTCCTTTGCAGTAGACAAGACGAATTAGTATACATAATAAATCAAGTTACCTTATTCCATAAAGGTTGAAGCAGAAGTGGTCCTGCTGCTAGTATTAACTGCTAAATTGCAGTTCACAACACTTTGCACAAATTTTAAACTGTAAAACATCGTCTGTTGTCTCGCAAAACACTTTTGTAACGTGAAAAACTTCTCTCCACGTCACAAGATGTTACCGGGGCATATTTAAATGATGTTAACTGCTTCGCAGAGAGAGAGTCAGGTTTCTTGTTTTGACAGATGGTTTTCTTTCCAGGATGTATCGAATATCACACATCTGTTTATAACCAGAATTTTTTGAAATTACATAATTCACTTTCCCTTTCACTTTTTGTCCTATGCTACCAGGAACCGAACTTAGATCACATTTTGTTTTTTCAAAGACAGTAAGTTATTCATGCAAGGGAGATCCATGGGAAAGAATCACGTATTGTCTCAGAAATACGATGAAGTTATATGAATTAAGTTAGAAAAAATACATTTCAGAGTTTGTCCTGATGTTACCATATAAGGACCTGCATCAGTGACAAATAAAAGTTACCGGTCGTATTTGATTCCACATGGTCATAGTAATTTCAGAGTCCATCACAGAGGCCGACAATTCGCTCAAATTAAGAAGATAAGTTGTAGCCTTTTGTTCATTATTTAAAGCCCCCACGATTATATTAGCAATAGAACGGCGCTCAGAATCAGGGGTTTCATCAACAACCACAAAAACTGATCCGCTAATTGATTGTGTATATTAGACAATACATTATTGTAACAATGTCCTACACATGTCTTATGCAGGCACATGTTGTCGAGTGTACTTGGTAAGAAAGTTCTTAAATGTCGGATTATTAATTTTGAACAAGGGAATATCAGCAGCTAAAAATACTTGGCACAAGCCATAAGAAAATTCAGTAACCCTACTTGCTAAACACTCTACTAGCTGTTTTTGAACAGGTTCTTTGTTTGCGAGTTTTATGATTAAATTCTCTTTATGTTTTGCTGTTTATGTGCTGAACTATTCTAATTCTTTTCTCACTCTCTGCATTTTTCTCACACACTCCACAAAACAGTACCCTATTATCTCTATTCTGTAGATATTAAGTCACCCGAAAACTCTTTCTGTAAATTAGCTAATCTAGCACTCGAAGTTGGTTTTATTTTCGGCATTTGAAGAGCTTTTTAATATCTTATATGCTTAATTTAATTTGGTGGGAACCAGTTCACAATACTGTTACGTTTGAAAACCACGATACAACTGCTGGTGGACAGGCAAGCGTTGCTACAATCGTGCTGCTCAAAACGTTGGCCTGCACTTTATCTTTGTTAATATAAACCTCTCAGATACGCACATACATATAATGAAAGGGTGGAAACGGGATTCACTGCAAGAGAACATGACTCAAAATTAGTTCTCGCCACGTAATGAATTGCATCATCATGTGGAATACTACCAATATGAAAAATATTATCCAGATGGAAAAAAATAATAAAAAACCATAAAAATCATTAAAATATGCAATATAGGGCTATAATATTGAAATAATATGCATTTATCAAAATCAAGAAAATATGCCCTTATATACACTATAAAATCATGTCCAAATAACTGAAAATTCCACAATTCGTGCACATAACGTAAAAGCACACATTTTTAGCCCATATGAAAAAACATGCAAATGCATGAACTTCCTAGCCCTACTAATAAACTGCTGAAAACACCGATGTACCATTCTAAGAAACCTCATCATTGTGCAGTTCTGCAAAATTGTTTTCCTCGAAGTCTTGTGTGACCTTTTAATTGTGGTGCAAGTATTCACTTCATTTGGCTCTGTTAGATAATAATTCACTGCTGAAAGCATCGATGCACCATTCTGATAAACCTCATCATTGTGCAGTTCTGCAAAATTGCTTTCCTCGAAGTCTTGTGTGACCTTTTAATTGTGGTGCAAGTATTCACTTCATTTGGCTCTGTTAGATAATAATTCACTGCTGAAAGCATCGACGCACCATTCTGATAAACCTCATCATTGTGCAGTTCTGCAAAATTGCTTTCCTCGAAGTCTTGTGTGACCTTTTAATTGTGGTGCAAGTATTCACTTCATTTGGCTCTGTTAGATAATAATTCACTGCTGAAAGCATCGACGCACCATTCTGATAAACCTCATCATTGTGCAGTTCTGCCTAAACCAGTGCTGAAAACATCAATGCACCACTCTGACAAACCACATCATTGTGCAGCTCTGTGAATTTGCTTCCCTTGCAGTTTTGTGCGGCTTCTCTAGAATGGAGCAAGGATGTTTTAAAGCGTTTATTTTGCTGGTTATGTTAAACTCTGAGTCACCGCTGAAAACATCGAAGCACCACGCTGAGAAACCACATCATTGTGCAGTTTGGTGAATTTCCTTCCCTTGCAGTCTCGAGGGCCTTCTGAGTGTGATGCAAGAATGTTTTCTGTAATGGTTAAAATGTATGACCGCTCAGTGAAATGAAGTCCTCTTCAACAATGCACCAGCAACTTAGCAAAACTTAAAGGTGTAAAAGGAAGAGAAGTGCAGAATGCTAAAAATAAACTACTGCAGACATATTTCATTTTCTATGCACCAAGTTGCGATACAGTGATAATAAGCTTCCGCATGTTGTTCTAAAGAAACAGGAGATCTTGTTCAGAACTAAACAAGTTAGTTATAACTACGATAATAAAAGAACTTAATTCCAATTTAATTCCAAAAAGGTTGCCTCTTTTGATAGAGGAGACGTAAGCAAAATTACCATAATACTGATGTTGATAACCTGACGTTTCCGAATCCCTTCATTGAAATATGAAAAACGTATGTAATTCATAATATTAGTTATAATGGATTCACATATCATTTATTGTCTTATGTTCAAATATGTCACACAATTCTTTATTTTCATATCTGTAGCTAATACTTCAATGAATATGTGGCAGGTAAATCCACTGCTTTATACTTGTGGGTGGGGGTATACCAATTTTGTTCCGCTGTTAGCAGAAACATATGCCTTTCAGAATTAGAACCTAACTTTCATTAGTCTATCCTTTCCAAGGTTTGTTCCACAGTTTCCACCAAAGAGGAACCCAATCACTGTGCACATACAAGCCCCGGTTATACTGTGCGCTTGATTATGTTGCGTATGAATGCTGTACGAGGGTTGCCATCTTCAGATGTACAGACTCATGTTAAATTGGTGAATAGGTATAAATAGACAACATAGGGTGAAAAGAGCAGACGAGGGGGAGATAATGAATGACGAAAGGTGGTCGCGAGAGGGAGAATGAAGGTGAGGGAGGGTCAGAACTATTTTGCGTTCATGTAGAAAAGGATTGTGGAGTTGTATGTATGTGTGACGTACGTACATTTGATGCATGTTAGGTTGCGCGTTAGTTCTTGACGAATGAAAATTTTCAATGAGAGGGTAGACGCGAGTCACTTATTCACCTTTACGAGAACACTGGTATGCAGTATTAGAAACGACAATCAGAGCATATGACGTCGCTCCCATGTTTCTGGGCCTCAAGAAGTACAGTAACTACAAAGTAAATTACAACACTTCCAGGGATGTGACCACATGTATTACAATATATGTAACTGTTTACACTTAATTTGATTATATTTCTTCTATACCGAACATTTCTCCTTCGTCTTCTTCATCTGAAATGTCGTTGTTTTCATTACCTCTCGCTAAAACACTGGCAATGTCATGAACCCGTACAAAACAAACTTTGCGGTCAACTGTACATAAGCACAGCGGTGTGTTATCGTAACAAACTATTTGCTGACCTGTTTGTTAAGGGTAGGCTAGCTGACTGGATCTTCGGCAAAGGTCATTCGTCAACAACTAATGCGCGATCCATACCTGTGGGGTGTACAATGTTTGATATATATACCGTGTAAGTCTTCTCATCCTGCGGATTGGTAGCCAGAGAGCTATGCATTTTACAGACGATGGAAAATTATATATATATATATATATATTAATTAACTTTATTCTCACAAATGTATCTTAATTATAAATCACTGTATGTATGTGTGTATATGTGTGTGTGTGTGTGTGTGTGTGTGTGTGTGTGTGTGTGTGTGTGTGTGTGTATGTATGTGTATTATCCTTTTCTCTATATTCCTGTTGTATTCCTATGTTCAGTAATAGGCCAGTAAAGAAAAATTAGCCAATTATAGATTTCGCTAGAGGGAAAACACGCTACTTTGTTTATTCATTTACTAATTTATCATTTATTCATTCACTTATTCAGTTACTTATTTTGCTTCCATGTAGCAACAAACTTTGGCATTACTGTGACAATACTGTTCCATTTACCTTTATCTTATAAAGTTCTGCCTTACCATGTATTTAATGAATACCAATTAGCCTTTAATTTGAGTCCCCTGAAAATCTCACACATACACATTATACATTTGGCTAACCGGGGTGCTTATCAAATTTTCTCCTTGGATTTTAGCCCCTTCAAGGCGTGTCCTACTCTAGATACGCGTACCAGTCATTACAAGAAATCTGCCCACAAACTGAATGCACTCACTATCTCTTTCTCTTTTAGCCAATACGGTCGAAAGCGTAAACATGTATTTCGCTTCTACGCAATTTTATATCCTTTGTTTTGGTTATTGATCTAGGTTACGTAGCAAAAGGTGTGGCACATCCTCGCACCATAGCCTAAACTAACCAATGAAATGGTCATGGCTTTATGTAACGGTAAATAATATGCACTGAGATTGCCTAAGGCGTTCTTTCTACGTATGATGTATAACATAAGAGCTTACAATGATGAATGCATCTGACCTTACCTATCATAACCCAAGCTAATGTAATTTTTCATATATACTAACCTGTTACAATCTACGCTTTCTTTAATTAAAATCACCGAAATTTGTATCTGAAAAAAAAAAAACAAAAAAAACACCTACATTATTTAAGGTATATAGTGTCACACCATTGAACCAGTGAACTCAGTCTAACGTAAACTGACAACTGACCTAACCTAATGCCATCTGACTTCATCTAAGCTAATATGACCTCACACTATCTATGTTTTTCTAAGGTAATCTAACCGAACGCACGCCTACTTAAAAAATCTACACGAATTATATTAATAGCAGGACGAAACACGAATAATCCAGGTTTTCTATGTTGCACTTACTTATGCTGAATTTAATTTAGGAGCACTTTGTTTTAGAGTTTATGTGTTTTTAAGTATATTAAAAGAAAAATTTAGAAAAAGGCATAAGATAAAAACCCAGTATAAGAGTAGTAGGAATGGAGGGGATTGCCGTACCTCGGCTGTTGTGGACCTTTTGTACTGTCCCGCTTGCAGGGTGCTCCCACGAGGTAGGGACGAGGTCAAAGGCAACAGAGAGTGGATGATTCAGAACCCATAACAAAGCAGTGGGCAGAATTTCTACCAGTTCTATATTGAAGCTCCCTGACGTCGGCTGGTACAACCGGCCCATCTGCAGAGCCGCAAAAGGGCTGCCGACAGGGGGAACTACAGGCCCGGGAACCACTCCGTTTTGGCGGTTTTCTGGGAGCTATCGCTGGGAGTATTACGATTCACAACTGTATCAACTATAAATGATTACTTAGGCTAAAATTTACGGGAAAAAAGTTCGTTTTCATCACCATAATGCGCCTTCAGAGACGTCTGGAATTGCTGGCGTAAAACTTTATGACCCACGCTCACAATGTTTCAACCTGTGCCATACTTTCCCGGATATGACCCCCATAAAATACTTTTTCTTCCCAAACCTGAAGAAGCAACTGAGTGGACGACGATTAACGTTTGGGGAGTTTGAAACTGATAAAGTCCTTATTTTTCAAAGTTGGACAATTTTTATGTTATTGAGTGTTCAAAATTAGACACGTTGTTGGACTAGACGTATTGATTTACAATATGTGTATCAAGAACTTTTAGTGCTCTTATTTTAATTTATTCCCTATTTAGAACTAATGTGAACTAATGAAAAAGGAAGTAGAATCTCATATAGGACATTTTCTAACTTCCGATGTTACTTTCTTACTTAAACAAATATCCATAAGCCTGTTTCTATGAGAAACATTCTACAACTGTATCCCAATTTCTTCACTTCCGGTAAAAATCCGTTTTGAATACACCACATGTCAATTCAACTTTACAGAGAGGAGATAGAGAATGAGTGCAAGAATGGGAGGGAGTGAAAGTAGAACAAGAAAGAGGAAATGGAGATGAGAGAGAGAGAGAGAGAGTTATTGAGAGGCAGAGAGCGATAGAAAACAATATCAGTTTAATGTAATAATGGTAGAAACACTGCAAGTTCGACCATTAGTACAACATAAATGTATAATTTATTCATATGTCAAAGTTGCTAATAAAGAGTAAAACATTTTAATTAACTTTGTAGGGAAGTCATTACGTTCCTTCTAATATGTGCTTCATAGAAGCATTACAAACAAAAACGTCTAATGGCATTTTGTTCTTTGATTAGTCGATTTCGAAAAAATAAATAGTTTTTTTATCCAAATTGGATGTGTAATTCCACATGAATATACGAAGATAACAGTTTGTTATTGTAAGATGCGTAGAGTAACTTATTTCTGACATAGCTTCCGTAGTAATTATGAGACATCGCACAGGCTTACGAAATAATTAATCACTTAAAAGACGTGAAGGAATACTCCGAGCAGCTCTCTCAGACGTGCAGTAAACTGACAACGTTGCGTTGATGTTGGTCAGAGAATTGACCTAATTTGTAGGTGTAAACAGGTCGGGCACATTCCCTATAGTTTAATGTTTTGGGACGCGCCGTTACGTTGTTTGTTTATGTACTGAGCTAGGGAAAGTGACCACCCACACAACCTGCAGTGTTGCCAGCTTGTTTCCGACAAAACTGAAATATCTCCGTAGGAAATGGTCAGAGACAAAAACGTAAGTTACAAAATGCTGTCCAAATACCGAGATTGATCACTTGTTTAAATTAACCCTGCTGTTCTGTTCAATATTACTTGACAATGTACTGTTCGGGTCAATATGACCCGACGTGTCAAAATGCTGTAGAAAATTTGAAATACATGCGTTTTTGTACAGCTGGTAACAGTTGACATTGATTTTCTCTTCCTGGGCTTTGTAGATGATGACAATGATAATTGTACACAACACTTTATTAAAGACCATTAAAGAACATCTCTGATAAAACAGTACCTAATACATATTTGAAACAACAGGCTGTTTCCAGTGCAAACATTCACTTTGAAAGCAATACAGCTCTTTTTATCTTCCTTTAGATGTTTTTCTTCTTACTTACGACAGTTTGGGCACAAATATGTTGTATGTGTTTTACAAATATGTTTATTACATTTTCTACACAACATGTTTGTTTTATCATTGCTTGGTGGACAGAACCCTCAACTAGCACGTTTCACAGTTTTTGTTGTTGCTGATTTTGATACCCTAACCATGTCTTCAGGATTTTGGATGCGTCTGACCAGTCTCAAAGAATCTTCTGTTCTTGGGAAATTTGTTCTTGATTGAATGTGTTGTCTTACCAGTGATTTTCCAAGTTCTTCCAAAAATATTCTTCTTCTGGTCAATTTCCTTGCATTCCAATTAGGGTCAATTGAAGTCAACAGTATGTATACATTATAAGCAGAAATATCAAGCATATTGTAAAATACTATCATGGGCCACCTATTGGTTTTGCATTTGCATGTATATGTACCTGTTAGTTGATCAAGCGTGTCCACCGCTCCTTTTTTTGAATTATAGTCCAAAATAATTTTTGGTTTCTTATCAGTCCTGTGACTGATTTGCTTATTGTGGTGGAGAGTGCTCATAAGTGCATTTTTATTTCTCTTGGGAACATAAATGACCACAGGAGTGAAGTAAAATGAAGAACTGTGTACCTCCTTGTTGGTCATGTTTTGTGGAAGCTCAGGCTTATTCTTCCGTATAGTTCCCAACATTGTCAATTTCCGTTTCAAAAGCAGTTGCCCCAAACTGTATGAGGTAAACAAATTTTCACGTGTGATATTCTGCCCTCGAATCTCAGCAGTGAGATCAGCTACCACTCTCATTCCCTGATTTTTTTTCTGGTGCAGCTCTGCCCTCCTTTCCGGAATAAATTTGGGCTTTCAATACCTATGAAGATTTGCTGTCACACAGGGTCCATATTTTGATTCTATATTTTGCCGATTTACTTGGGATATACTGCTTGAATGGACAGCGGCCTCTAAATGCTGCTAACTGCTCGTCTACAGACACATTTTCTCCTGGACTATACAGTTTTGGAAGCACTTCTACCCATTTTTACCAAATACCTACCACGAATTGCTGCAAGTGTATCAGTACGTCGTCTTTCTTCTCTTGTACATTTCTTATCAAATCACAAGACATGTGATATCTTACAGAACGTTTCATGAGACCTAGTTGCTTGAAATATGTTCTACCCAGTATCCTTACCCTACAAGCTTTTTGTAGATTCCCCATGAGATCGCTATACACCCGCAAGTAATAAGTCCTAAGTATGCTTGAAAAACAGAACAATCAATACTTGACCACTGTTGACCATAAGCCCTCTGTCCCTCGATGTTTGTCATCCCAATTATTTCATTTTGAAGTGCTGAAAAAAGGACTGCTTCAAATGAACAATTTATATCACTTATTCTGGTGACTGCATACCTTGTAATTCCTGGTATACTCTTGATTATGTTCGAAGCTGAGAGACGGCCAAGTTGTGCTGGCGGATTCAAATGTCATTCTATATTCCCATTTTTAGAAAGAAAATTCTTTATATTTGTTTGTAAAGTCTGTGAACCCACGTAGCTGTAATCAGAACACTCACTTTCGTATTCAGTACTGACATGATCTTTGAACTCCGAAACTGCTATTCATCTACTGAGGTATTTGCTAATTCCTCCAATCCAGCTTCAGGTAATGGTCTAACTGCCATGGTGTCACAATTCAAACTGAGCAAAAACAACATAGCATACAACTGTCGAGAAGTGCTATTTCTTTCCCAGAAAAAGCAACAATCAAGCCCATTGTTGTAACCCCTCATTATTGATAGAATGGGATATATTGTTGTTCTCATACATTGTTACATGTTCAGCACTTCAATACCAATGTAAGTTTTGACATATGAGCAGTCATATTTATGTCGGGTCATAATGACCCGAACGCTACATACGTAACTCTTGCATTTCACGAAAAAAGTGTTTGGATTATATTAAAATGCTTTTAAACACACGTTGTTCTTGCATTTCCAGACAAAGTCACCAAGTTCTGTAAATATATATAGGAAATTACTAAGTTAGAAACTAAATTTAGATTCATTTCGGGTCATATTGACCCGAACAGAACAGCAGGGTTAATGTAATGACCTCCAGTCCACCCGGTATATCATTTTAAAGGTAAGGATTTTGTGCTATTTTTTAGAATACAAAACAAAAAATCGATATTTTCGCTGAAATTCACTTTCCTATGTCCTTAAGTTCAAGGGAAGGGAAGTTTTCGTGCTGTTTGATGATGTGCTCCTGAGTAACTTAGTGTCATGGAAATAACATGTTATTGTGAGAAAGAAATGCTTCTTTGTAATACATTTACCTACCGAGGGAGCTGGTGCTGCTGTAACGTTTTGGGTGATTTGAGAACCAAGTATTAATGTTCATTCCAATTTAAACGTATTGTATTTATAACTATCTATTTGCATGAAATGGTTTCATTTTGTTTCGTTGTTTACGTAGATTTGTTTCCGAATCCTATTTGGAGATTTCCATTTAGCTCCTGCAGCAATACTCTTTTTATATTTTTCATGCTGTTGCCAGAATTACGTTACATTACAACAGAGGGTGAATGCTCTCTGTTTGCAGAAGTGTTAAATCAATAGTTTCGATACAACCTGAAAGTATAAAATGCGTGAAATTTTCCCAGTGCTCGTTAATTACGGGCTTTGAAGCGTGTCTACAGTAATTAATAGCACCGCACGTTTGGAGGCGCATTATCTGTACATATTCTTGAACTAATTATTGCAGGCAGATTGTGACGTGTGGTACAAAGGTTAATGCGATTATTTCTTCACCAATTGTAACTTGATGCGTTTGATACTTACCATTTTACGAAAAATTAGAATATCAAAGTGCATTCAGCACCCAAAAGCGTAATTATTTTTAGACACTGGAATAAAAGAGATGATTAACTTTTACGTTACTATATATATGCGCAACCAGAGACTGGGGGATGCATTGACCTTGGTCACTGTAGTATATTCGATATTAATTTAATTATTTAAAATAGTAGCACATTTCTATACTGGAGCCAGGTTTGTTTCCAAAATATTGAATATCTTTAAACATGGTTAAATTTTGTTATATTTATTTTAAAGCTGGGAAACGCAACTCGGAAGTACGGATGTTTTCTTTACCGATCTTCACGTGTTCCGTGACTGTTTAGTGTCTCTTCCTACCGAATGTGCTCATATCGTGGCCGATTTGCACTAACATTGCCCTTTATAAACAATAGACATTAACAAAGATTACGCAAAGCAGAAGCAAGTTCGTCACGAGCCAAGAATGCAACACATACCAAAACGCAGGTATCTTACCAGGAAGCAAGACAACGCGTCTATGTACATAACAGCAGTAGGTGTGAAAGAAATAAAATCAAATAGCATTAAATCTGTAGTGGGAAGAGGTGGGGGACGCAGCGACTGGGCGGCAAGCCAAGGCCCTTCCTGGGCTGTGGCACTAAGGGGTTTAGTTTTAGCATTAAATCTGAATTCAAGTTTAAAAATCTTAGTTTCGACCTAGTATTAGAAACAATGTTTTCAAGTTGGCAATCAAAATATCCTAAACTCTTCTGTTAACCTTGTTGCAAGTTTATTGTAATCCCGGTGAAGTGTGTTTTACTATATATTTATTTGCTATATATTCATCCAGAGTAAACAGGAATACATAGGTCATAGCCAGAAAATTCAAGATATACGTTTCATTTGTCATAAAAATATCTCAAAGATATGTCATTTTAATCAAAGTCGTTACGGCCATTTTCAAGAAAAAAAAAATTTCTAACATTTTCCATGTAAAGGTTAGTTTGGGGTGGAGGAATTTTCTTCAAAATTGTCGTGTCGCATCCTTGAAAGACATAGAACTTAAATACAAACTTTGGTTTTTAACCGACTTTTCGTTTTTGAGTTATGCTATCCACAGACTGACAGAGGGACTGACAGACACACACACAGACAGACACACTCACGGACCCGTTTCTAAAGATGCTTTTTTGGAATAAGGGGGCCTCAAAACATACATTTCTGCTGAAATCTCTACATCGAATTTTTGGGTGGAATACAATACTTGCTCTACTTACTAGTAGACCAAGTATAAATGTGCTCATAGCGAGGCCGACTTATACTTTTTGCATCCGTTTTATGCTACAAAAGCCGTTTATCAGTTGGTGATGCTCCCTCTTTCTCCACATTTTGCCATCCCTGTTAGATTTGCACTTTCTTTCTGAGTCATACACACACACACACGCACACGCACACGCGCACACAGACGCACACAGACACACAAAGACACACACAGACACACAGAGACACACACACATGCGTGCGCACGTACATGAATTCAAATCCTTGCTCTAACAGCGAAACAAACGCCAAAGCGAAACATATTAGCGCACTCAGTCACGGTAACAGAGTATTAGAGGATTAAAATAAGCGAGTTGGTTACAAAGTAACTCGTCTAACCGCTTTAAACTGTATTTAAATTGTCTTCCTATTACATTCATAAGTTACTGTGCCACTCAAAAATAAAGTTGTTCCTTAGTCCTGTCACGATTCCTTCAGGAAGATTTATTAAACATAATCACTTAAAAAGCTGTGAAGTTGAATTTAATTTTCAGTATAAACATTTGTTAGATTACGTGTTCTTCCCGGGTAGAGCCACAGTGAGCATATTCGAGCATCTCTACGGTTCATTTGATTTAGTGTTTAAACTGGAAACCTAATTTGCTTAAAAGGTACAATTACAAATGCTGAACCGTAATAACGAAGAAATGGCGGAAACAAAAACCGTGTAGTGCATCTTATTTCCACGCGGTACTCCATTCAGCAGACATTTCACATGCTTCCAAAGGATTCTTCTTTTGTTTCTCGTTGCCTAGTTATGTGCTATAACTTTACATCGTAGAACGCCTTTGTTGCTAAGAACAATTGACGGTCATTGAGAAACATTTTGTGCCTCAGATTTACGATGGAGGATGTGTGTCTTAATGCTAGAGAGCATAGCTGTAAATCTTTATCAGGACAATAAAAATGGGTTGGATATGGGAAACGTGGTGTCCCAAAGCGACAAGAATTTTCCTATAAGATCTGTAGAGTTGTATTCCACAATAAATTGCAACTGAGTGTTAGTTAAGAAAAAATAAAATAAATTGTGACTGCTATCCATATATTGAATAATTAAGAAACACAAGCCTTTTCTCTCCACGAGTATATCATTGTTATATTTTAGCGATATTGTCGAGGAATATTTTCGGATTATAAGGTCGAACATTTCCTTTCTATTGTCATGAATTGTCATTCTATTGTCATTGAATGAATGTTAATATCTATTAGTACAGTTGTTAGAGAGAAAACAGGAATGAATTAGCTGCATTATATTAATTAGTACTAATATTGGAGTTACATTACAAATGGATTGATCAATGATTTTATAACATATGTTACTATCCGGAAATTTTGGGTTGTGTAATCATTATAAAGAAAACCTTTTCATTGAATCGTATTACAAAAGGTGATGTAAAAAACTATATTCGTTACGTTACATTCGTTATCTTTCCACTGACAAATATTTTGCAGGGTACCAAGTAAAAGGAGTACTAACCCTAGTACTTAGATATTTCTACATAAGAACTAAAAGACCTGCTTCAAATCCTTGACACGTGCTCCTAGAGGATTCACAGAAATCTTCTTCACATCATGGCGTAGGCTGCTGCCTGTCTCCCTGCATCTCCTTCTCGGTCTCCCTACGTCTCTCCTTTAGTTGCATATTGGAAAGCGATTTTTGGCAGCCTGGTATCCCCATCCTCCCAACATATTCAAACACCCCGTTCTGCATTTATCCATTTATGAGTTGACAGCTTCCACTTCCAATTCCTTTCTTATTTCTTCATTTCTAATTCCGTCTTCCTCTGAGCATCCTTCTGTTTTCATCGGAACTCTCATTTCGCAGCTCTGTATTCTACTAATTGTCCTTCGTATTGGTTGTCAGTTGGTATTATTTATAACATCTTACTCCCGTTTCAGGTCTTGTTTTATTGTTTAAGGTATTGTGTAAAGTGCCACTAATTGTTTGGAAATCTGTATCACTTTCATTACTAATTTCACATCCCAAATAATTGAAGGAGGAGACCTGTTCAAGCACTTTGTCATTAACGACTCTTTTCGACCTTTTTGACATTTCTCCCAGTTTGGCATTATACATATGTTTTTTTTTTTATATTTATGTGTTATAATTGTTACATATTTGGTTAAGGTGGTGTACTGAACGTTGTAGATCATCTTCTATTTTCTATATTATTCCTACGTGGTCAGCATGCAATAAAACATGCCTGCATCAATTTGCAGCTTCCATTAAAAATTGTCGGTGACATTGAGCACCCCTCACAGAAATTGGACAGTGAATTGTGATCAGTTCACTGAATGTAAGAAGTATGTGTGTGTGCGTGTGTGTACCAGGTGGCGCACTCCAGCCGGCATTCCGGTAAATACATAACCCTTCGTGGCTTAAAAGAGTTGCAGAAATGACCGGGGTAAATCGAGTCAGTGGTGTGCCTGAACTTTATTCTGTTTGTAAGAGAACCGAGCGGTAGAGGAATTGACCAGGCTTCTTTCAGCTTGAGACACAGAGTATCCAGCAACGTTCATTAACGTAAGGAGAGATCTTGCAGCCCCGCCTTCGTGTGTGTTGTCATAGCAAAAGTCAGCAGCTTTCTAACGCATCATGCAAAACTCTTAGGTTGTGCGATGCGCGAGCATAATCGTGCCAATGCCGTTCATAACTGGTGAATGGCAAAGTGTGTTAGCATATCTCATATTAAAGCTAATTAAATATTTGGTTCACTTTTTCACTTTAGTATTATTTATTTTTAATGTTTAACGACGCTGCTAATTGCCAGGATCACACCAGCGTCGTCGGTGTGTCGGAATTTCGTCCCGCAGGAGTTCTTTTACATGCCAGTAAGTCTACTGACATGGAGCTGTCGTTTTTAAGCACACTTAAAAGCCATCGGTCTGAGCCGGATTTGAACCCGTGACCTTGGGATCAGTAGGCCAGCGTCTAACCAACTGAGCCACCCTGACTTTTCACTTTAGAATTCGTGATATCTATTTTAAAAACGTAAAAGATAAATTTTGTTTGTATTTTTATATATCAATGGCTAAAAATTAATAGGTATCTATTTGAGATAAATTACAGACGCCAACGTTAGTCTAACAACGGGTTAACCTGAAGCCTAAATCACATTTTAAATGAGCATTCGTGCGGGGATGGGACGATGGTGATGATGATGGTGGTGGTGGTTTTTTTTTTTTTTTTTTTAAATTAACGTCCTCCAACATTGTGTCATATCGGACGAATGAATGAAATGAAATGGGTGAAATGATGCTCAAATGAGCCCAAGGTCCATGAAGCTTTAAGTTACCCGACATTCGTCTTCTCAGGGTAGGGAAAACCTCGGAAAAAACCTTACTCGGATAACTTACCCTAAGCGAGATTCGAACTCGCGACCTCTTGAACGTGAGGCAGACACGCTAACCATTGCGCTATCCAGGCGGGCATGGTGGTGATGGTGGTGATGATGGTGATGGTGATGGTGGTGATGGTGATGGTGATGATGATGGTGGCGATGATGGTGGTGATGGTGGCGGTGATGATGGTGATGGTGATGGTGGCGATGATGATGATGATGGTGATGATGACGATGAAGAAGAAGAAGAAGAAGAAGAAGATGATGATGATGAAGAAGAAGAAGAAGAAGATGATGGTGATGATGATGATGATGATGATGATGATGATGATGATGATGATGATGATGATGATGATGATGTGGGTGTATGTGCGTGCGTATTGTAGACTTTTCACTCAAGATATGTTATGGATACACCGAAGTGATAACGGCAATCTTCTAATGAACTGAAGGCTTTTGCATGTATTTCCAGCAACTAAAGAAATGGGCGTAGCAAATGTAATTCGAATATCTAATCACATTCTTGATATATTAATTAATTTATATTTCTGCAGCACGTGTTGAACTACATACTTAATTTTTTAAAATTATATGTTTATTATTTTTGTAGCAAATTAAATGGAAATGTTCATATAATAAATCGTGTTTCTTAACAACGTTTTAATACCTCAACGTGTAAAAATATCATAAAAACAGCGCATTATTATACTAATTATTCATAAAACAGAATTATAAGCAATATCAAAATTTCTTTTTTTTGGGGGGGGGGGAGGGTTGGGGCCAAACGGGCTAAAATATCACTTCAGTCATTTATTTATGCCAACAAACTTACTGTTGGTGTTTTTAAACACACAAGCCGTGTGTAGGCAATGTTTGAGAGGTAGAGCTGGAACTGAACAATTCAATGCCAGCTGGGATCTGAACCACAATCTGTTAAGTGGAGGGTTTGTGGTTCAGATCCCAGCTATGGCATTGAATTTTTCAGTCCGACTTCTACCTCTCTATCACTTCGGTGTTCCCTTAGACTGATTTTTAATTAGTTTATTGTATAATGGACACCTTGGTCCCATTGTCTGTACAAAAAATGGGGAGACTGTAATCGGCCACAGAATAAAAAATATAGCTATCCTGCTTATTATCCAGGCTTGTGAAAAATATTGCACCTAAAAGGGACATAAACTTAATGTTTTGGCAAGTTTTAATACTTTTTGATAGTATAAAAGTTTAAGAAGATAAATAAAGTTGTGTTTGCTATGAAACTATGTTATTTACTATCCTTCGCTATTTAGAGTATTATTGCGAGAAACAGCAAGGGACACCAAACAGAAATGAGCACAAGTAGTCAAAACATGTCTTAATTGTTTCATCATTGCCTTTTAAAATACTACAGAGCATGCATATGGCACACAGAGAGAGAGAGAGAGAGAGAGAGAGAAGCAGTGAGGGAAGGGGAGGGAGAGGCGTAAATAAACATTCATACTTAATACAATAACACACATGTAGCTGCAGGTGCTGTATTTTTATATCGTGTTAAATATATGATGAGGTAAGAAAAACTTTCAAAAGTTTCTGTGTATAGTAGGGATGAAAAATCGTATTACAACGGGAAGGAAATGCAACATTATAAACAGTTCTTGTATTTGGGAATAACATTTAATTTGAGAGGAAAATGGAATAAATATCTGTAACTAGTATTATAAAAGACGGAAAGAGTGTAATGAACCATGGAACCTGAAAAGGTCCGCTTTGTTACACTGAAGTGAAGTTTGGGGATGAAAAATACCAGATATTGAAATGAAATGCAAGTAGCATCTTGGAAAACACTTCATGAAGTTCCACCGAACGAGAGGACTCCACAGTAACCTGCAAGACTCGCATTTGGGAGGTTCTGTGTTTGATTTCTCTAAGCCGCGCAAACTGACCTTGAGCATTTTGTGAAATAACCAGACGAGCGTTAAGGAAACAACTGCATTCATCCGTTACCATTACTCTTTTAAAACTTGCAAACAAACATTGTTGAAAAATAATTGCAATTATACATTTTTAGATACTTGAAAATATTCTTCGTTGATATGCTCACCTGAATTAATTTAAGAAAGGATGGTTTCTGCAAAAGTGTTAACAAGCAGAAGGGTTTCGCATTGGAAGGAAGACCATTGGCACATCAATAATAGGAGAAAACAACTTTGTTACCAGTGAAGTATGGACGAACAGCATAACTAACGATTTCTTGAATAAAGCGTCAGGAAATGGAACAACCATTGGCGTAATGCCCTCTTGTCTGTATACAAAGTAGCTTTGCTTTGTGCCTTCCTAACCCGTAAGAGCAACCACCCTAGACCGGATCTATTCTTAAGCTCAGTGAATCCACATCTTTCTATCCCAATTGAGTTAGATTTCATTACCTAACGAGTGATCCAAAAGACTTCGAACCGGCTGCGCTGTGTTCTACCTGCACGGGGCCTCGGCGCTCGTGGCCGACTGTCGCTGCCATTGAACAGCACGGATGAAACCATGCAGTATTTTTAAACTATTTTTAAAGACTTTACTTACCAATGCTATTGAAGAAGATGCTGAAGCTGACCATCGTTGTTGTCTATACACTTTTGACACCTCTTTAGGAAACTATCCATCACTCGCCGTAGTTCACGCTGAGAAATGCTGGCAATTTCCTGACGTATATTTTATGTATAATGTATTATTGACTACTGACTTATTTAACTGACCGCTCGGTAGCGCAGTTGGTAGCGCGCTTGCCTCTGGTGCGGAAGACCCGGGTTCGATCCCCGGTACTACCATGGGGATTTCTCACCTGCTCGGAGGTCTGGCACGGGATGCACTCAGCCTCGTTAGGTCCCGGGGGGACCAATTAAGGAGCTGCTTGATGGAGAAGTAGCGGCCCGAGGTCGTGAAGGCCGCATAATTGGCCGGAAGGGATCGAGGAGCTGACCACGTCCCACCCTCCAGTGCTGCACCTCACCAATGACGCCTGAAGTGGGCAGAGGTGGGCTATGCAGCGGCTGGGCGGCAAGCCTTGGCCCATCATGGGCTGTTGCGCTAGGGGTTTACTTTACACTTCTTTAAGGGACACTGGGAGTGAAATTTGAAAGTTCCACATTTTTTGATAGGTTTTCTGAAATTTTTACTGTGTTTTTATTTATATAAGAATAGGAGGTACACTAAATTTCATTAAAATTGGATAATTCGTTTAGGATATATAAATTATTTTATGAATTTAATAAGCGCGTTTTCAAAATAGAGCTTGCGTCTATTGACTTTTCAAAATTCATTTATATTGGCAGAACTGATACTCTAAAACATGGGTAACAATTGTATGAAGATATATTTCAAATACGTTTGCTGATTGTGCTGTACATTTTTTTAATAACAAAGAAAATTTAATCTTAAAAATTATTGATTTTTTCATACAAAAAAAAGGTTTTTGGAATTCATGTTAATGATAACATCAATATTGAATCATAGTTTTGTTTAGCTGCTATTTATGAATATTTTTGGAAATTTTAATTGAATTTGAAGCAAAACTTAGGCGCGACCTTCTTTTTGGAATGTGCAGAAATGTAGTTTTGAGAAATACAGGCTTTTATGTAGGAACATCCTGTGTACGTTAAGGGAAGAGCACTGTTTGAAAGGGCCGTAATGACTACATGGAGTGGGGGATATGAAAAGTGTTAGCTGATCCAAATGCACCGGTCTTCCAGGAACATTTTAAGGTAAAAAAACAATTTTCGACTTTTTGACAATTTTGACCAAAATTTCACTCCTAGTGTCCCTACCTTTTATGCAGTTTAACAACAACATTTGCTTAAACTGCATACTTCTTTTAGAAACATTAATGTACTTCGACACTTCATCGCTATGAGTCATGCAATAAAATAATAACCTGGAAAACGTTTCGGTATGTGCAGCATATACAGTATTTTGTACAAAGATGTGAAAAAAGATATTCCTTGTTTTCAAAGGCTTTAAGGGATAAAATGACCTTATACCTTCTTTACACGTAAGGCACGCGATCCACAATAATGGCCAACAAATTCAGTAAAATGCTCTAAGCTAATACTATTAAACCATATTTCAGTTGCGTTACCTTTAAAAATTTAGAAAGGGAATAAAACCACGAAAGACATCATACAACAAAGTGTATCAAAGCACGCCAAGGCTATCAACATGTTTCGGACATAAGCGTCGAGGGAGATTGATTTTTCCGGCTTAGAGTAATTATAAGGGACATACAGTTGCCGAAATACAACTCCTTTTTGAGCTATGGTGTTTTTATTTCCACCAGTCTACTCAAGGTCATTTCTCCCCACTTTGCAGCCATCTTCCCACTCCCCTCTTTTTCCCATCTTGCAGTAACCACAGTATTTACGGACTCCACCAATTCCTCTCTTCCTCATTGCTTGAAACCCGAGTTACAACAATATTACTGATACTGCAAGAGGAGAAATCGGTGGAGTGGGAAAACGGCAGCAAATGGACAAATGACTTTGAATGGAACTGCAAAAATGAAAACACTATAATAGAGTCTCCACAAAGAAATTTGGGAAAAATTTCTGATATTTGTTTTAAAGGCTAGAGAGGTTACAAAAAAAGCTAAAAAAAATATCTGTGTTTCACTCACATGACTTTCTCTACTCTTGTACTAACTGTTGTTAGAAACTCTTGTTCCTATATCTATTTTACGTTAGTTGAGATAAAGATTTACAAACGTCTTATTGTTTATTTTATTGTAGGTACAAGGGAAATATGGGAATACAGTGGGCTTTGAGCGATAGTCAAATATTTTACCGCTTTCAAATTCCGTTCTCTTTGCATGTTTGACATATAAAAATGAATAAAGGTGTTCCATGTGACAGAAGTAAAAGTTCTCCAAAACTCACACAAATAACAGGGAATATCTCCGAAATTATTCACTATACAGAAAAAAATTATTCAGACATAAATTGTTTATTTTAGCAATATCCACGTTTTTTGTATAGTAAGAGTTGGTCCATCTCTTACGGTTTACCAGTTATGCAATGTCATCCAGAGTAAATACGACTAGAGGGGCTATAGCCAGAAAATTCAAGATTTACAATTCATTTATATGATATTCAATATAACCAATGTTATTCATTCCGCATAATGTTTATAACAATACAGAATGATTTAGAAAGGTTTTTACGAAGTTTCAGGATGGGTTCCTTACACTGATACAAGGAAAAGGTTTATATAAACATATGTCCCAAAATACTTTGTTTGCACGTCTAAATTCATCAATGAAAGTTTAGTTTCAGTGACTTTCCAGATCAAACCCAACCACTCCATTTATGTATGCTTACTATGACTCATTGCATCTCACAAAGATGGCGATGTGTTGCCATAAATACTTGTTTACATTTGTCATTTGTTCACATGTAGTGAGTTAACCAAAAGTGTACCTATCAGTCTGCCTTTAATGTTTCAATTGTTTACATGCTACACCATCAGGAAATATTTTTCAGGCTGCGATGAGAGCAGGCGTATCTAGAGCAAGAGAATATTTTGAGTATCTGACATGAGCTTATGTGTTGAAAACCTTCTAACAAGCTAACAATGCCATAAAATTGAATGTGTTACTTTAAAATTCTTTCATTAATTACACCTTGAACTTCAATAAATCGAAATCGAAGGATTTTGGGACACATGTTTACATGAACATTTTTTCTTGTTTCAATACAAGGAAACCGTCAACAAACTTTACAAAAGTGCTTTTGAGTCATCCTGTATAGTCAATACTTCCGGTATCAATCCCTAAAAGGCGTGCGCTCTGGATCTTCTTGCTGAAATTTATGAGAGCAGGAATAGAACATGAACATATTTCTAAGAAAAATTGCATATAATCATTACAGTCTACAGGACTTCTCTAACTGTACTTTAAGTATATTTGTGTGAAGTTGGAGAACGCTTTTTATCTAGGTGTTACATAAACGAAGCGTTTTCCAAAGGTGCCGAGCAAAAGTTTGACATAATGTGGCGCAAAGTCCAGAAAGTTTGAGAACCGCTGTTGATTACGTTTATCGATCAGCAAATATTGAAAGACCTTCGTTACGAGCGTGCCGGCCACAAGAAGTGATAAAACCGCATAATGAGGTTATCGTCGGGAAGGCCGGCAGCTAAGATGCACCACAAGTTCCTTAACCTTATGAACTGTGTACATGCGTTTCATATTACAACTAAAGTAAACGGGTCAATGTGATATCATCTAGTATATTACTTGAATGTTGATTAATAAACTTTTGAACATTGTATAAAATACATATGCGGAATATACTAACAGTTATGCTCTATTTACAGTAAATATAAAGTAGATGTAAGCAGAAGCACTTGACGGTGGTAAACCTTACTGTCTGTTGCATATTAATACCCCCGTATTCTTCCACAATATAGTTCCACGGCTTCTTTAACTTCTTGTTTTATATGCGTTCAACAAACCACCAACAATACAGGATATAACGCTGTAATGTAACTTACTGCAATGACACACTTTATACTTTATTGCCAATTTCAGAACATTAAGTTCTCCTGTTTTAAATACCATGTAGTGTTTATCTGTCGTCTCAGCACCAACTTGGCGTCCAAAATGGAAGCAAGATCGGGTACAAGTGCTTTTCTTAAGCACGTGCGCGCAAAGAACGGTGATAAGGTTCTTATATTGAATGCATTTAATAGGTTTCCGGAGAAATATCCTGCTGTGGCTATAAACGATCTGGTAAAGCTTGCGTTGGTCTGGGTGGCTCAGTTGCTTAGACGCTGCCCACTGATCTCAAGGTCGTGGGTTCAAATCCGGCCCAGACCGATGGTTTTTAAGTGCACTTAAAAACGAAAGCTCCATGTCAGTAGACCTACTGGCATGTAAAAGAACTCTTGCGGAACAAAATTCTGGCACACCGGCGACGCTGATGAGATCCCGGCAGTTGACAGCGTCGTTAAACAACGTTCTTTTTTTCTTTTTGGTAGAGTTTGATAGTAATTGATAATGCCTCTTACCATCGAGTAAGAGCGGAGTGCATTCTAAACAATGCATGGCATTTAAATTAGGTTAAAGCAGTTAAATTCAGGTTATCTCAAGGAGATGAAATTGCGCGGTGACAATACCAATATTGTTGTCAACATGCGCACGTGCAGATATGTTAACCAATAGCGTACTAGAGGTGGAGCTCAGTGTGGAGGGCGGAGGAATACTTTACTTTATTCTAACAGCAAATAGATTCTAGAGGAGAAGGTAGAAATGTGAGATAGGGTTGCCATATGAGATACCGAAGTTTTGGTGTCTGGGAGTTACTGACATTTGTCATACTACCTGGAAATTACTTGCCTGGTCTACTAACATGTTCTGCAAGCGGTGTCATTCTGTCTTAAGACTGGTGCGGTGAGAGTGACTTATTGATATCGGAGCAACCCTAAGTTTTTGTGCTGTAGCGTTCGTGTGTGTATTTTGATTGGCTGTTACCGTAATACATCTACAACCATGTACGGTAAACTAAACTACAGTTTAAGATGTGAAATCAGGACTGAAAAAATTCAATGCCATAGCCGGGATTTGAGCCACGGATCTTCCACTTACCGAGCCTCTGCTTTAACCACTAAGCTACCATGGCCAACTTGCCAGTACGTCATTAAATTCCCCAGCTGATTACTACAGTTTGTTCACCAGCTCAT
Organism: Tenodera sinensis; assembly: GCA_030765045.1. Classification (NCBI taxonomy): domain Eukaryota; kingdom Metazoa; phylum Arthropoda; class Insecta; order Mantodea; family Mantidae; genus Tenodera; species Tenodera sinensis. The sequence continues at coordinate 26,854,362 of CM060962.1, read as the reverse complement.
GGTCCCTGTCAGAAATGCAGCAAACGAGTACGTCAGTAAACAGTTCCAGGTAAACAGCGATATCTGAAGCAGCAGTCGCACTTGTGACAGTAGTACCCACCTTTGAATGTGTATAAATGGTACATTTATAGCAAAGCACTCGCTCAAAATAGCGGAATTCAAATGTTATGTTTAGTTCAGCCAGTATATTTAGCTTATAAAGCGTAAACGATGTTTTAAACTACTTCGTCTTTCTCCCACTGATCATTTTCTACCTTTTCTGTGTTTTCAAAACTCCTAACAGCCTGTTATGGCCACAATTCTTTAGTTTTTCAGTAGCAAACAGCCTTCTTCCAAGTCATTAATTCAGATGAAAGCATAGGATGCACTTAGTAACCCCGATTAATGCAATGGTAAAATAGCATGTGTGTCAGAGATATAACAGATTTTTAAATTCTGATTCCTAGAAATCAAATCTATATTAAAGCTAAAGCAACTGAAGTATAACAACAAATATAAAAAAGTATAATTCCTTGGGAAAATTGAGAGGAAAATTAATAAACAATTTGTTTTATATTTTAACATAAAATAGACAGAATGCGTCTAGTAGATAGCTACAGATATCCAATATAACTTCAAGTTTTCAAGCCTAGAATAGCTGCATATACGTAAGTAGCTTAGGCGTCTAGCGGTATGAGCAAGGTAAGAACAGAAATAAAAAAATAAAAAAATCTGTCTGAAAATATAATCTTAATTCTATTTGTGGAACATATGTGCAAAAACAATTGTAGGATTTACATTATCAGGGAATTGTTGATGTTGCTAAATATGGACTTTGTCATTACTGATGTGGAGTAGAGTAATATTTCAATATTTATTTTTCGCAAAGTCGTATTGCAGCTATTAGAGCTGAAACCAGGCTTATATACTGTGAACGCCATACCCAATTAGTATATACGATTAGTGGATTTAGGTTAGCATGCAACAGGCTCCGGGAGAGATCAAACAGAATGTTACTGTACTCCAAAGTGCCTGCACCAGTGCTGAGAGGAAACGGTAGTAACTACTTGTTCAGTATAAAGACTGCACATGAATTCTATTGACAAACATCGAAACGTTTTTTCAGATAGTTTTGCTGAACCATTTCATATTTTGTTCTTGAACACGCTCATCTCAAATTTGCTGGAAAATGTTCCCTGATAACTGACAGGTAGCTATTTCAGCTTAAGGGTACATATGACTGAGTTTTGACGATTTTTTTGTAAAAAATTGAATTTTTTTATTTTAGCGTTAAAAATATTAAAATCTTTCCTCTATCAGATGCATCCATTATTTTTTCAGTTCCGCCATTTTTAAAGCTAACAGAAGCCATCCTTTAACTTCATGTGCGTGGTATTTAAATGTCCATATATGCCCATTTTTACGATATAACTGTTACTGTTACTGTGCCATTTCACTCCTATTTTGAACTTGCTAATGATTGGCTACTGCCGTTTGTAATGTAATTGAAAATATCAACTGAAGGAAGAAAAAAGAGGTCTGAGTGGGAGACACATGGTCCAGGGCAATTCTGAGGTCAGTTTATTTTCTTTTGCCTTTTTCTCAGTTTGCAATTTTTCAGCATTTTGCTCTATACAAAATGTTCCGTGCGGAGCATTTCTTATCAGAATGGCTTGAAACTTGCACAGTATGTAGTAATATGTACTCTAAATAAAAAATTGTATTGGATTTTGATACCAGATGTATTTTAGTGTGTTTTTATCCTTCAGAACAGACTGTTACTCCATATTTTTTAAAAATTATGAAATATAAATATTTACATTTTTCTGTAAGCCAAACAAATAACCAGATATAAAAACCCAATACAATTCTAATTTATCCTTGTTTAAAGTGCATCTCTACAAAATTTTAGAATGATTGGATGAAAACTTTGTCGCAAGAGACTGTTTAAGTGCGACTATTAATTTATTTAAATAATTTGTAATATTTCTTGAACCAAGCAACACACAGAGTTGAAACTTTGCACAGCATAATATGGTTACAATATAAATATGCACGTAAAATTTCATCAAAATTGATTAAAAGATATAGAAGTTGGAAAATTCAGTCATATGTATCCTTAATGGGCGTCGACGCAACTTGTATTCATGTAATGTTTTGGGATCAGTGGCTTAGTCCTCATAGTTCTCGCTCAATGGTTAGCATGTTGATGTACATTTATTCCTGGGTCTTGCGAAGAGATTGTTTTGTGACTCCGGTCGAAACGCCATTGTATCCTCTCAAAGCTTAAAATCGCACCGGGTACAATCCAAGGTGCAGAGGTCACTTGTTCCGTGCATTGTGGCGACACGGTCAAGTTCGGCTCAACTCGAAGAAGTGCAAACTGTGTTTATATACGGCTTGCTTGTCAGTGAAATACTTACGTGCAAAGGAAATGTTTAGTTATGAAACTAGTTGCTCCAAAGAAAGCAAAGTGTGTGTAAGAATATCATCGGTTGAGAAACGTTATAACAGAGTACTCCCAGAAACACATGGTGAAATCATAGCATAGGGGAACTAGAGAGGAACAATTGAAGAGTTTGCTACATATAGCAGAAAAGATTCCTTATCCAAAAATAAGACTTATGCCATACTTTCTAGACCATTAAAACCAATTACCAGATTTGGCGTTAAAACTAAATGAACAAGTTTAATACTGCGTACCGCACGTAAACTTTACGCAGTGAGGCAGAAACAGTGCTGAAGGTGACAAAGGGTGAGAGGGCAAAGCGAGAAAGACAGAAGCTTATGTAAAGAATGAATGGAAGTTTGCACCGAGGTCAACTTTTCGTAATTGCATTTTGTACCTTGCACCGTGTAGAGGCTGTTCCCTATACGCCTAGCTGCTAGATGAACGCCTACTTCCTGGAATATGGAGCTTACGTAAGACTCCATCAGCCTGTTGTACTTACGGCATCTGACACCGACACAAAACGTGTTGGACAATAAGTTTGTAAAACTAGCCTGGAATGGCGCAGTTTGCATTCCAATTTTTTTATCCTCTATCGTACAAATTACATTTAAGTACTCATAAATTAACTAGCAATGGTTAATTTATTTGTACCGCGGCCCAAGATACACTATACCGCTCGCAAAAGTTAAAGGCATGTGAACGCTGGCCAATGCTCAAGCGGAGCGCTGTTGCCAAGCGTAGTGCGTGTACCGGCAGAGAGTCTGTACATAAGAGCGAGTGAGATGCGTGCACCACATTCGGCAGCGCTGGTAGGAGGGGCAAGCTTAGGATTCGCTGGAGTCTACAGTAGGACCCGCCTTCATATGCCTTTAACTTTTGCGAAGATTATGAACGTCTAATTTGTCAGAACTTTGCAATGTGGTCTAGGATACCATGGGTATGGTATACCTGAACTCTCAACAAACGTCCCAAAACAATTTTTGAAAGTTCTTTGTAAGTTTCCATAAATGCAAGGCGCATTACCCAAATATTAGAAATTAAAATACTGTGGAAATCAATTTTTGTTTCATACTGACAGGCATTGCTTTACAAGGAGTAGTAGACATGTCACTGAGTAAGTTCATAATCAGTGAACACCAGAGTGTATGCACAATAAAGCGTACGACAAACTGAAACACAATTCATTTCAAAATCGTATTTCCCAAAAGTTAGAGACAGTGCCGTTATCAGCCTGAAATTCAAGTTACATAGTATATTTGGGCCCTTAGATATGTGCGAAATAATTTGTGTTACATACATACAATTAGTAAGGGAAACAATTTAAAATAATAATAATAATAATAATAATAATAATAATAATAATAATAATAATAATAATAATAATAATAATAATAATAATAATAATAATAATAATAATAATAATAATAATAATAATAATAATAATAATAATAATAATAATAATAATAATAATAATAATAATAATAATAATAATAATAATAATAATAATAATAATAATAATAATAATAATAATAATAATAATAATAATAATAATAATAATAATAATAATAATAATAATAATAATAATAATAATAATAATAATAATAATAATAATAATAATAATAATAATAATAATAATAATAATAATAATAATAATAATAATAATAATAATAATAATAATAATAATAATAATAATAATAATAATAATAATAATAATAATAATAATAATAATAATAATAATAATAATAATAATAATAATAATAATAATAATAATAATAATAATAATAATAATAATAATAATAATAATAATAATAATAATAATAATAATAATAATAATAATAATAATAATAATAATAATAATAATAATAATAATAATAATAATAATAATAATAATAATAATAATAATAATAATAATAATAATAATAATAATAATAATAATAATAATAATAATAATAATAATAATAATAATAATAATAATAATAATAATAATAATAATAATAATAATAATAATAATAATAATAATAATAATAATAATAATAATAATAATAATAATAATAATAATAATAATAATAATAATAATAATAATAATAATAATAATAATAATAATAATAATAATAATAATAATAATAATAATAATAATAATAATAATAATAATAATAATAATAATAATAATAATAATAATAATAATAATAATAATAATAATAATAATAATAATAATAATAATAATAATAATAATAATAATAATAATAATAATAATAATAATAATAATAATAATAATAATAATAATAATAATAATAATAATAATAATAATAATAATAATAATAATAATAATAATAATAATAATAATAATAATAATAATAATAATAATAATAATAATAATAATAATAATAATAATAATAATAATAATAATAATAATAATAATAATAATAATAATAATAATAATAATAATAATAATAATAATAATAATAATAATAATAATAATAATAATAACAACATACACAACTTCACATGTGATAATTTGAATGAAGGTTAAAATGTACATCCTAATTTTTGGACTACACCACTTAATATTTACGTACAGTTTGGAAGATACTGATTTTTAGTGTCCTCAAAGCAACTATTGCAGAATGGCAAATATAAAATCAGTCATAACATTTCTTCCTTATGATGGCAGGCTTAGCCAGCTTCCCAATACGAAGTGAGATTTAATTGTTTTTCCGATATATCTTGAATTCCTGAAGATGTAGTATTTTACACATTATGTGCACAGTGTTGGAGAAATACATGATATAGACAGCAAGTGATCTGGTAGAGAGTACTTTTCGGAAAGATAAACGTAACTAAGCAACACGTTTCACAAAGCTACGTTCACTATTATTCGCAGCTTCAGTTCTTTGAACGAGCGAGGCAGGTTACGAACACATTTGCCATTTATGAACTTTTTGATTTGTACAGAGTGAAGTTCGCCACAGTGGATGCACCCTGCAGAAAGAATAGTTATAAAAGAAGCCCTCTGCGAAGATTATGAAATAGAAATATATAGCGGTGTTAGTAAAATAAATAGAAAGGTTGCTTCAGCAGCAGTAATAATAAGATGGAAATCCATAAACTAAAATATAAGCTCAATTACAGTTCATGATAAAATCATTGTTCAAGTCAACTCAACGTGTAACGAAAATAAAATAGAAACAAATCCTTCAGAAGACAATGCAAGGGCCGTTGCAAGGATAAAAAGCTCTCCGAGAATATCGGATAACTGTAATGTTTATCAGGGTGGACTCCAGAGAAGTGTTCTAATATTGAAGTTAAGAAACATATACTATGTACAAGGATGAGTCACGTGAAGTCAAAGGAAAGCTACAGCAAAGACTTCACCTCTACCTGCTGTACCTTTTAGATTCTGTCCCATAGTGCTCAAGTGTGTTTCCTTTGTCGTTTTCTCAGGAGAGAAAATCCAGTAGTTGGATATTTGTCCTATTTTAGGTTGTCATAAAGGCACAGCCTGCTAATAAACACGTAGAAAAAGATAATTTTAAATATTAATGATATAGGATAAAAACGCATAATTTAAAAATATTTATAGATACAGAGCAATAATGTGCAAAGTCATTATAAAATTTGGGAATAGGACAGCTAACCATCTTAGAATTATTTATTTAATTTGGTGTAGTATAAGATGACTGTACACAATATACAAAGAATCGCGGATCATTTGCAAAGCAAGATATTCTAAAACACTTAATTGCAATTCAAAACGTGGAAACAAATCAACAATAAATGTAGTAATCAGTCCACGAGCACCAATAAATACACCAATCTTTCCCAAATTGAAATGTTGAATTTGTCTCTTAAATAAGGAATCGAAGGCTCGTAGTGTAATTATTTTTTCCCTTATCAATCTCCTTAATTTGGTGTACTATTTTTTTCAAATGGGATTGTAGGGTCAAGAATCAATCCCCTGTCTTGTTGCAAGTCAATGACAATTAAGTCCATTCTTTTGATGACCATTCTTTTGTCACCGCGCCCGCCGCATCTAATTGCCGGCAACAGCAGTGTCACCCATCGCATTATTGTCGGCGCTACCGCAAAGGAGTCGAAGGAAAGAGACAGAGAATGGCCGCATTGTTGGGCGCTTGCCGAAAGAGAGAAAAGGATAGACACTTCGAGAATCTTCTCTGCTTTGTATCTCGCTGCAATAAGTGAACGTTCCTGAAGCTTCCAGAATAGTGCCTGGGAGATATAAATAGCGGTAAAGCGTGAGAAGAGTCAGTCAGACGTATGTGAAGGTTGAGTAGTCGTGCCGACGGAGACGGACAGACGATGTGGAGAGTTGTGCCGACGGAGAAGAGTTAGTTCTTTGTGTTACGAGTTCGAAGCCGTGCTGTTGGAGAATCGGAAAAGACTTTCTTGTTGTTGCAACGAGTGTACAAAGTTACTGTTTACGGAAATAAAAGTGTTTATCTCGACTACATCTGTCGTATTTACTTCACACCCACACCAAAAAAAAGTTACACTGGTGTCAGGAGTGGGATCCGTCGAATTGCTTCTAGTTTCGTTACATCGTCGTTAGAAGTTGCAACGTTAGAACCAAGATGGAGGGAGATTCGGAAACCAGGATGATGGCAATGATGGAAGAATTATTCGCCGAAATGAAGACAGAAATGTCCAAGATGAAGACGGCAAAAGACAACCTCGTTGCCGAAATGAAGAGGAGAAACAACCTCGCTGCCAAAATGGAAACATCATACGACAACCTCGCTGCCGAGCTGAAAGAGATGAAGACGGCAAACGACAACCTCGCTGCCAAAATGGAAACGTCATACGACAACCTCGCTGCCAAAATGGAAACGTCATACGACAACCTCGCTGCCGAGCTGAAAGAGATGAAGATGGAACAACTCGGTGAACTGACTGGCGTGACGGAAGACGTGGAAGAACTCGGCGAAAAGGTGGTAGACCTCTGCCAGCACGTGGACGTCGTGGAGGACGACGGGGAACGTCTTGGCGCCCTGGTAGTAAGAGTTGACGAGAGCGTCAAAGTACTGGATGCCAGGGGCAGACGGAATAGCGCGGAGCCGGGGAGGGAGCACCTAATGGCCGAGGCGACAGTTGCGCCCGTTCCAGATGATGTGAGGGAAGACGTGAAACAACTCGGCGAACTGATTGGCGTGACGGAAGACGTGGAACAACTCGGCGAACTGATTGGCGTGACGGAAGACGTGGAACAACTCGGCGAACTGATTGGCGTGACGGAAGACGTGGAACAACTCGGCGAACTGATTGGCGTGACGGAAGGCGTGGAAGAACTCGGCGAAAAGGTGGAAGACCTCTGCCAGCATGTGGACGTCGTGGAGGACGACGGGGAACGTCTTGGCGCCCTGGTAGTAAGAGTTGACGAGAGCGTCAAAGTACTGGATGCCAGGGGCAGACGGAATAGCACAGACCCGGGGAGGGAGCACCTAGTGGCCGAGGCGACAGTTGTGCCCGTTTCAGATAACGAAAGTGTCCGTCTCGGGGAAGACAAAGGGGCAGTTCAGGGACGTCGTCGAGGATCCCCTGGAGGAGTGTGTCGGGTACGTAACCAACCAGGATATGACGTGGAGGACGATCAGCAGGGAAGCGCACAAGCAGGCGAGCAACACGCGAGAACCGACTTGGCGTGTGACATGGGAGGACCGTCGGAGCCATCCAAGCACCTGACGCATAGTGCCGTGAACGGAAGAATGGTGGACATCATCGTGGACGGCAGGATACAGGAGAGGCCGTGCCGAGCACGAGTGAACACGAGTGGAGCGGTGGACGCGACTCGCGCGGATGTGGCGGGGTTTGTTGCCAGACCCATCGGAAGCAAGGTGGCTGCGAAGGTGCGCCAGAGAGGTCGGCGGACACGGTACCCAATGAGCCGTTTCCAAGTGCGCAGGATGGCCCGTCAACACACCAGGAAGAAAGGCAACTGGACGAGGGACCGTCAAGACCGGCGGTACTGTTGGAGAATTTCGAAGCAGGATGGCATACATCGTCCTACCCGGGCCAAGGGACACTATCCAACAGCGATACCTAGGATCGTGCCTCGTGGAGAAGAGGTTCGATGGGTTAGTCCACCGGGGCGCAAGGGAGATGCCGCAGTGATAGTCCTGGTCGGGACGACCAGCTCTGAGGAGGGAGCAGTGTCACCGCGCCCGCCGCATCTAATTGCCGGCAACAGCAGTGTCACCCATCGCATTATTGTCGGCGCTACCGCAAAGGAGTCGAAGGAAAGAGACAGAGAATGGCCGCATTGTTGGGCGCTTGCCGAAAGAGAGAAAAGGATAGACACTTCGAGAATCTTCTCTGCTTTGTATCTCGCCGCAATAAGTGAACGTTCCTGAAGCTTCCAGAATAGTGCCTGGGAGATATAAATAGCGGTAAAGTGTGAGAAGAGTCAGTCAGTCGTATGTGAAGGTTGAGTAGTCGTGCCGACGGAGACGGACAGATGATGTGAAGCGTTGTGCCGACGGAGAAGAGTTAGTTCTTTGTGTTACGAATTCGGAGTCGTGCTGTTGGAGAATCGGAAAAGACTTTCTTACTGTTGCAACGAGTGTACAAGTTACTGTTTACGGAAATAAAAGTGTTTCTTTATCTCGACTACATCTGTCTACTTTACTTCACACCCACACCAAAAGTCACAATATGCTTTCTGCTTTTACTTTTGTAAAACGTACTATCCTTCACAAAAGTAAATACCCACCTTCAGCTAAACTTGCACGAAGGGTCACCTAATTCTCAGGAGTACTTGCATAGATGGTATGAGAATTAAATTACTCATGTGCTTCCCTTGCTGTTCAAAGCACGTGGCAGCCATGTCACCTCATAGCTCACTCACCTCACAGTTAAAAAAAAAAAAATATTTCAGCGATCCTTCTACATTAACGGGCAAACACTGCAAATTTATCTTCAGTGCACCGGAATACGTGACTTGATGTATCCTGAGTAAATAAAAAACAACTTTTAGGAAAATTTCCGTGTGCTTGTCTGGTCGGATGAACACCAAACTTTACATTTAAGTTCAGTATCTTCCAACAACCTGTCCGAAGCCAACCAACCGTTACATTGAGGACTTTTTTAGAAAACTTTGATTTTATCAGAAGTAGTTCAAAGTAAAAAACCATGTATAATGTTGAATTTCCTGGAAATATCCCATGGAGTACTCTTCATCAGGAAGCAATTTTGTATTATCTTGCATATTTGATGAACGTTACGCGATTCACTAAAGCATGTATATCCCTTTAAAGCACTCAGTTTTTTCAAATAACTTTTTATGACATAAGCTATTTCCGACTGATTAAAAATTCATAAATTACTGTTTATGTCTAAGTTTAGCTTCAATTGGATACGGTTCGTAATAATGGCTTTGCCTCTGACAAATGAGCACGTGGTGTAGTGACCTAAATTTACCTCCAATGTCTCCTTGGCTTGTTCACATTTTGAGCAGATACTGGAGAGAATGAGCCCAACAAAACTTCCATATGGTGTTTGCTACAATTCTAAATTGGTGCAGATGTAACAGTTACTTTGGCTACTGACAATAATTTGTTACAAAGATTATATTTAAGAGTTTAAACGTTGTTTTCCTAAATTGACTAGGAACGTTGAAAAACCCTATAGTCCAGTATTTAAATAATGTGCTATTTTTTATAATATCAAGTTTTGCTTTCTCTACTATGTATAGCAAAATTAAACTAATTATTTTGTTGTTTAACGACGCAGTCAATTGCCAAGATCACATCAGCGTCGCCGGTGTGCCGGAATTCTGTCCCGCAGGAGTTCTTTTACATGCCAGTAAATCTACTGACATGGAGCTGTCATTTTTAAGCACACTTAAAAACCATCGGTCTGGGCCGTATTTGAACCCGCGACCTTGGGATCAGTAGCCGAGGGTCTAACCAACTGAGCCACCCAGGCCGACAATATGTGTAGTAAAGTGGAGGAACAATTGTACTCCACCCAAAAATTCGATGTCGAGATTTCAGCGGGCATGTTTTGAGGCCCCTGAATCCCAAAAAATAGAAGCATTTTTTAGAAAAAGGCCCATGTGTGTTCATGTCTGTGCGTTTGTCTGTATGTCAGACTTTGGACAGCATAACCCAAAAACGAAAAGTCGGTTAAAAACCAAAGTTGGTGCTTAAGGTCTTTCAAGGATGCGACACGAAGACTTCGAAGAAAATTGCTCCACCCTTAACTACCCTTTACATGGAAAATATTTCGAAAATTTTGATTTTCTTGAAAAGGGCTCTAATGGTTTTGATTAGAGTGACATATGTTTGAGATATTTTTATGGCAAATGAAATGAATATCTAGCTATAGCCCATGTAGTCCTATTTACTCTGGATGACTTTTGAATAACTGGTAAACCGTAAAAGATAGAGGAAATCTTACTGTACAAAAAATGTAGATCTTGCTAAAACATACAATTTACGTGTCTTTTTTTTTTTTTTTTTTTTTTTTTTTTTTTTTTTTTTTTAGAATGAATCACTTTGGATATATTCCTTGTTATTTTTGCGAGTTTTGGATAAATTATAGTCCTAAAGAATATAACATCGTTATTCATTGTTTTATACCTTGGAGGTGCAAAGAGAACGGAATTTGAAAGCTTTAAAACATTTGACTATCGCTCAAAGCCTACCGTATTCCCATATTCTCCTTGTACCTACCAGGAAATAAACAATAAGATAATTTCTACAAAAGTTTATCTCAACTAACACGAAGAAGATACAGGTGTAAGAGTTTGTAAGAATGGTTAGTACAAGAGTAGAGAAAGTCATGTGAGTGCAACACATCAGATTTCTTTATCTGTGCACCATATGAAAGAGCTGATCAATTTGTATAGTTAAAATGCACTAAAATTTGTGTCTCAAAAAAATATATTAAAAACATTTTAATGAAATTCAAAGCACGTTTATAATTGTGGTGATGCAGTAGCTGATAAAAAAGGTTTAAAGCATTTAGATAAAAGCAGCATAGCACCCAAACCTCTTCTAAGTGATGTATTTGCAGAAAATAATACGTTTAACATTTTAATAAGAGTTCAAATTATGTTTTATAGTCAACGTCCTACAGTATATTTTTACGCATTAATTATTATGTATTACTTATTCCATATCGTTTCAAGTTTAGAAAAATAATGGAAGTAGTTTTCACGCCATGCAACTGATACAGGTTTAGCTGTGAGCATTTTGTATACAATTGGAAGCCTAGTAATTGCAGCTATAATACACACTATTTAATTTGAAGCACTGGCAGTTACATTACAATTGCAGTAAAATTATCAGAATGAATGGTTGTTTTTACAGACTAGACTAGAGCAAACTTGCGTGAAGTGTGCAGCCCGGTGGCCTAACCAACCATCGTATGGTGAGCAGGGCTCAGTGTTGTGAAACAGCGCTGCTAAATTTCCCTGCAGTACGCTTACCGAATGGGAATTGCGAAAATTCAGTTCATATACAAACCAGTCACTGGAAACTCTAGTTTTGGATCAGCCTGACATATTCGGGATGGAATTCCCATAGTTGTTTTTTAAACATCACCAGTGTTAATGCACAAATGCAGTTGTGTTGACCATACGTGAACATGGGTGTTACACATGTGGTTTTTAATCCAGTAGTTTTGTGCAGTTTTTTATTGAAAGAGTAATATCCATATTTTATATATCTTGATGCACACATGAACAGGGTACTGGATTGCAAGGAACTACGCGCTTGCTGTTCGCACATTGGCAAATTGATAAACTCCAATGGCAAAAAATGCACAACTAAAAGGTTTTAGTACATTTATTGTCTGGAACGAACTATAGAAAGTGATTGCAATTTTTAGAGCTCTTGAGCAAAATAAATTAGTAAAATGACATTTTAGTATGATTTTTCTCTATCAAACAGGAACATTCTAGCTTCTAGTGAATATTATTTCTTCATATATCTTCCTTAACATTAATTACATGTAAAATATGCAGATGAACCAAGAGCGAGTCAACAAGGACACCGGGAATTGAATTTCAGCAAAAATATAGATTTTTGTTTTGTATTCTAAAAAAATGTACAAATCCTTAGCTTTAAAATGATATATAACATGGTATGTTACATGGGTAGTAAACCCTTTAACTTGGTCATTTATATATGGTGGCGCATGGACACGCCCCCATTTTCCACACTTTAACCTCAATTTCCCGTAACTTCATTTTTAACACTTTTTGTGCAATTTTCTCAAAGTCTATTAAACATGTTGACTTGAAATTTCACTGTACCTATATGGTTATATACTTCCACTGCTGAGCTAGCCTTGTTTAAAAATATTAGGTTTAATGTGATTAAACATAATATAATAAAAATATATAATTTCTGTCATTATATATGCGACATTTCTTCCCCTCATTTTTGTGGCATGTATATTTCCTTAGATCCACATATAAAATTATCCATTAACTACCACAGAAATAAATAAGATGGCTGTAGGGTCAAAGCTTACGGAGAAAACTGCACAAAAAATATGAGGCAGAAAACTTTTTGTTACAAAACATGACCACTCTTGCACAAAATATTTTAAATACAACCTAAATATTATAAACTTATTAAATGTAGAAATATTTTTTCTCTGAACACCCCAAATTTCATTTACATCAAGCTAATTTTGGCAGCAAAAACTGAAATTGAAATAATTACATAACTTGAGTATGGCAAAAGCTGAATCAGTTCCTGGTGTTCTTAACCGCTGTTAAATAATTCCTAACATTTCTGCTATCGTATGTGTACAGAATTCAGATGATGAATATACCCTTTTTCCTGTTATAATATCCCATATGCTTCAGCTATTTATATTTGATAATTGTAATTAATCAACATTAAGAGGCGTTTTCTCTGGGGCCATAATCGATAGTAATATGCCCTTTATGCAGTGAACTATTTTATGTCACTTCTTTTGAGTCTAGTGAAATGTTTTTGCAGCAGATATCCAGCTAGTTATATTTATTTTAATCAAGTCAAAACCTAGAAACTAACACAGATATTAATTTTTATACATATCCCTGTAAATAGTTTAATCAAGTTAATACAAATACTTGGTATAGTACGAGTATTTTAAGTGTAATGAAAAGTTTCAGTTTAGTATCTTAAATTCATTAATATAAAAATGATCAAACAGAAATAATATAATTTTTCCACAAACTGGAGTTTGAGGGAAATGCATACATCTCGTATTTAGCATCATGTGGTAAACACATTACTCTTATAATGATCAAGTGTTAAATGAAGTCTGTTGTGTATAATTATTGTAGAATTTGGTGCGTTCAGAAAACAGGGTTGCCTACGAAAACACACGTAAGCCAGTTCTGAAATTTAGAAAAGGACAAGAACACTCAGCTATAGCAAGCCGCAGAGTAAACGAAGTGTTTCAGGTACGAATAAGAAGTTCAGGTTTGGCAACGTATGATGTACCTCACTTTGGTGGGGTGGTCATGAAGTAGGCGGGACTTAGGTTGATAAAAGAACGTGCATTTCTAAACTCACTGTCTTTCCTACCTGTTTTATTTTCCTGTCTTACAGAAATGACTTATTGTCATCGATTAATACTTCAGAAGTTAGCAGATATAATACTATAATAATTACCAACTCTGGTGTTTAAATTTAGAACAGTTTAATTCTGCATCATCAAACAGTCCAAAACTCATTCTAAATAGTTCATTTATTAGCCTCTTTTAAATTAATCAGCCAACTTCACTGGCATTATGTATTGCCCAACCAACCACGCATACTCTGAGAGAAAGATCCCATAGTTCATCACTGTAGCAGTCGGTAGCAGCTTCATCAAAGAGGATAGGGGCCCTAATGACCAAGTTGTCGACGGGCCCTTAAACCCAACACACTCACTCACTCACTCAAAGAGGATATATTGGAGACGGCATAAGAAGAGTTGCACAAGGAAGGAGACGTTATCACTTTTAACAAAGCTACTGATGATTTGTAATTTATGGTATCTACGTTTTATTGCGAGTCGGCCGCGCCGTGGCCGAGTGATTAGACCATTCGCTTCTCACTAAAGTGGCCCGGGTTCGATCCCAGGTGACCGCATGTGGGGTTCATGGTGGACGAAGCGGCACTGGAGCAGATTATCTCCGGGTTCTCCGGTTTCCCCCGCCATTTCATTCCACCGGTGCTCCACCTTCATTCCATGTATCATCAGTGTCACCAGCTGCGGTGTCGTATTTAGTAAAAGCGGGCGTTAAACACTACACACAGACACACGAGCGCGCGCACACACATCGCGAGTCTTTAATGACAAAAATATAATAATTAAGTCAATATATATTTTAAATAGTTTACATGCACTTTCTGATTGTTTCATCGGATGACGTATGAGTGCAACCCTGTGAGATTCACTACATACACCAAAGTCAGTTGCTAGATAGTGATCTTCAGCGGATCCTTGAGAACAAACCTGGGCCACCTAGGTGGCAGGCAAATGGTCCAACTACTCGGCCACGGCTCCACAATACGTCTCAAAGTCAATAAGCACATATTATATATGTGTGTGCGTGCGCGTGTGCGTATAACCCTGGCACCTAATTTCTTAATCCAGAGTCAACATTCCAGATTGTTAAACTTATTAACTATTTATAAGACAATTACATCACATGTATTTGTAATTTACTAATTATGCACTAACAATAAAATAAAAATTACAGAGAAAATTACACAAGTTATTTTTGTAAAACATTTAAATAAAATAAGTAACATAAATTATACAATATATAAATACTGCATACCAATACACAATATAAATACTTCAAACAAAATAAATTCCAACACAATAACACTTGAGGATAAAACATGCACATTATTTAACATTTACATAACAGCATTCACAATTTACAAAATTAAACAGCATTTAAAATAAAAAATGTGATGTGTTACACTCACATTACCTTCTTGTACCAAACATTCTTAAAAACTCTTATTCCTATATCTTCGTGTTATTTAAGATAAACATCTGTAGAAATTACCATATTCTTTACTTCCTTGTAGGTGCAAGGGGAATATGGAAACATATCGTTGACTTTGAGCAATTTCAAATCGTTTAAAGCTTTCAAATTCCATTCTCTTTGCACGGTTAACATATAACAAATTAATGACGATGTTCCATTTGACAGAAGTATAAGTTCTCCAGAACTCACACAAATAACAAGGCATTACTCCGAAATGGTTCATTCCACCCAAAAAAGGGACAAATTGTATATTTTAGCAAGATCTACATTTTTGTGTAGTAAGATTTGGTTAACCCTTACGGTTTACCAGTTATACAAAAGTCATCCAGAGTAAATAGGACTACATGGGCCATAACCAGAAAAGTCAAGATATAGATTTCAGTTGTTATAAAAATATCCCACACATAAGGCATTTCAATCAAAATCGTTAGAGCCATTTTGTAGAAAATCAAAATTTTCCACGTAAGTGTAGTTTAGGGTGGTGAAATTTGCTTCAAAATCTTGGTGTCGCATCCTTGAAAGACATTAAACTTAAGGGACACTGGGAGTGAAATTTTGGTCAAAATTGTCAAAAAGTCGAAAACTGTTTTTTTACCTTAAAATGTTCCTGGAACACCTGTGCATTTGGATCAGCTAACATTTTTCATATCCCCCACTCCGTGTGGTCATTACGGCCCTTTCAAATAGCGCTCTTCCCTTAACGTACACAGGATGCTGCTATATAAAAGCCTCTTTTTCTCAAAACTACATTTCTGCATATTCCAAAAGAAGGTCGCGCCTGAGTTTTGCTTCAAATTCAATGAAAGTTTCCAAAAGTATTCATAAATAGCAGCTAAGAAAAACTATGATTCAATTTTGATGTTATCATTAACATGAATTCCAAAAACATTTTTTTTTTGTATGAAAAAAATCAATAATTTTTAAGATTAAATTTTCTTTGTTATTAAAAAAATATGTACAGCATAATCAGCAAACGTATTTGAAATATCTCTTCATACAATTATTACCCATGTTTTAGAGTATCAGTTCTGCCAATATAAATTAATTTTGAAAAGTCAATAGTCGCGAGCTCTATTTTGAAAGTGTGCCTATTAAATTCATAAAATAATTTATATATCCTAAACGCATTATCCAATTTTAATGAAATTTGGTGTACCTCCTATTCTCATATAAATACAAACACACTAAAAATTTCAGAAAAATCTATAAAAAAATGTGGAACTTTCAAATTTCACTCCCAGCGTCCCTTAAATACCAACATTGCTTTTTAACCGACTTTTCGTTTTTAAGTTATGCCCACAGCCTGACATACAGAGACACAGACCCAGACATGCGCGCGCGCAGACACACACACACACATACACACACACACACACACACACACACACACACACACACACACACACACACACACACACACAGGGGCCTTTTTCTAAAAATACCTTTTTTTTTAATCAGGGGGCCTCAAAACATATATTTCCGGTGAAATCTCGACATTGAATTTTTGGGTGGCATACAGTACTTCCTCTACTTCACTATATTAATATTCAATGTATATAAATACTAATATTCAATAATTAACAACTAATTTCTAATTACCATCTAATTACACAAATTGCTATTGCTAAATTTCCAAATTGCAAACCTCTCTGGTTTGCAGTAGAAATTTTATCTCTCCCCTACACAGGAAATAGCTAATAAGCACTCCTGAAAAGTGAGAAGGAAAGAGATTATGGTTGGTAAGAAGCTACTCCAATGTTTGCCTGCCGATCAGGGAAAACCAGAAAAGACCAACTTCAGAATTATCAATGTACGGGAATGTAACCCCGGACCGTCGAATGCGAGCCTCGTATGTTACCGTGTAGCCACCTCGCTCGGTAGCTGCAATGTAAATAACCAAACTGATTTTGGGAGTTTTGCCCCCTGCCCCTCTTCGCTCTTATCTCTGCCAAGACGCCAATGCAAGAGGAACTCCTTGCCGACAAACAGCACGTTTAACCGTATTTTGACGAGAGGCGGCAAACATTAGGAATTCACATGCAGCTAATGCAATTCACAGCCTTCCTCTTTGATGGAAAACCTTGAGGACTACGCCAAAATTAACCGGAGATGTCACATTTCGTGTATGTTTCCTTCTTCCCTATCACAGGTTGATTTGGTGGCGATAAGATCAGGTGCAGCACACCTTCATACTTGCACGTCAGATTAGAGGTCTGACACATATTAACTAGAGAAAATAAAATTTACCGTTGCAAAGATAAAATCAGACTGAAAACTTAAATTACCCAAATCACTCATTTTTTCTGGTAAACCACAAGGCACACTTATGCGTGAATGAACAATTGACAGGCACGTGAGCTCACCCCATCCTTCAATACAGACACATCCTATTACAGTCACTAGGATTAGGCTCCGGCGTCCATCTTTGAATGGACGGCGAGTCCATTTTGTCTTGCCTTTAACAATCATTCCTATTCGAGTCACTTCCTTTAAGATGCCTGTGGTTAAACCGCTTCAGAAGTTAGAAGAAGACAGGTATATATGGCAAAATAATTCATCCAATAGAGGGTTAAAGGTCGAAAATGAATATAAAAGTGGCTCTAAGGCTATATCTGAACCATCTTGTAGCCTGAAACTAGCTACCTTTCCTTTTTAAGACTCCTTTTGCTGTGGTAAATTCTTTGGAATATGTCAAAGTACTGCATTTTATTAATAATTTCTACGCATGTGCAGAGGAAACTACAAGCCCAACTTCATTAGTTTAATCCGCGAGAACAGCAGTATATTTACTACAGGTGAGGGCCTGAGGTTAACTTTTGGTTCCTTTACTGGCCATATTGTTTTATCATACCTATTATTTGCATCCAGTTCATGTGCACACTGACTTAAATGTGGTGAGCCCACACTCAGGTTGATGGCTCTTCATGCAGAAATTGCGTAACCACGAAGCACCCACTACTGGCCAAACCGTCAACTAATTAGTCAATGTAGACATGAAACAAAGCCCGAACAATTAATTAACATTGATTGGCCAAATAATGGTTAACTGTAAAGCCCAGGACTTAAAGTACTTACGAGATTGTACTTCCCAGTTGGGATATGTTATCTCAAAATCAATGAAAAGAGTGAGAATCTTTTGGGGAATTTAAAGTCGTGCCACCATGTTGCCATGATAATTCAGCTGGTTAAAGCAACGGCATCGGATGATCCGTGGTTCGAATCCCGGCTAGGCGTTGAATGTTTCAGTTTGATTTTACCTTTCCAAACTTAGCCTACACACGGCTTATCTGTAAGAACAGTTAATTATCAAAAACTACAATAAATTGTCATATATGTGAAACAGCCTATTCTGAAAGACAACTACGCTGGGTTCTTTATATAAACTACTTGTTCCTTTGTCGCTTAGGATGGGAGCATTTTAATGTATAAAAGATATCTGCACATGCGCTGAAAATAATATATATTAAAATGTTCCAAGTATTGTATATTAGTTTTCTATGAAACATTCGATTAGAAACTACATCTGCCATGACTTATAGAAGAATCCTCATATTATTTCATATAATTTACATTGAGACATAACCATAAAAAAGCATTGGTATCGACTATTTTCACTTCTAGAAACAGTCAAATAATAATGTTTAACATGAAAAATATATTCCCTACATATGATTTTGTAGTTTATGCATTATTTTCTACACTCAGCCAAAAAAAAAAAAAAAAAAAAAAAAAAAAAAAAAAAAAAAAAGTTCAAGAGAAACAAATTCCATCTAGAATTATGTAGTCTACTCTACTGAGGCGTCTATCTAACACTATAAAGTTTAGCAAGGAGTCTACTTTGGTGTAGCCTCTAAAACCTCAAAATCAGCGTTAGGTCGACATCAAAATAACAAATCCCTAATCTTCTTCACTACATCGCTTGTTCAATCGAGATACAAATTCGTGCACTTTAGCTGTATGTGTTGGCGACAATTCTAATGATAACACTTTCTGGACTACACTCTGCTTACCCATAGATTCAACCCCTAAGTACAAAGTTTCCTGTTTGAGCAATCTTCACAAAAATGGGACATTTATGCTTTAGTATTCTGTAAAATGTTTAAGCTACTCACGATTACCTCGTATAATCCTCTGAGGTTTTAGAATAACTTTATTTTCATATGTTTACATGTTTAAGTTCGCTTACTGACCAACTGGCACCCAAATTTGTGAACATAACTGGACAAAAAGTATAGACTACCTAAAACAAGGTATCCAACCCCGATTTTCAACCTTTATATAAAATCGACAGCATTTTTGCAATTTACACTAGAAACTGGTCACTTACGCTTTATATCTCAGTGAAAATATTCAAAAACCACCCCGTTATTATTTTCATCCTGTGCTAAAGTCCGGATAAGATGTAGGTGAGGAAATATTTTCGTTCGTGGACTTGCTCAAAGATACTGAATTTGCAGGGATAAAAGTACTGCAGATGAAATGGCATTCCCTTCCATGAACTATTTCTGGGACAGAAAACAAGAATGCAGTTAGACGCATGGAATGTCTAGGAATTTTATGAATAAGTAGATTAATGAAGAGGTCTTCTAGGAATTTAGTTCTGTGCACAAATACAATCAGCGTAAGCATTTTGAGAAGCTTATCAATAACCTCACCAGAGCTCTTCAGTCCTAGAGAAAATGAAAACTCGAATGGGATTTAATTTACAATCTTTACAATTGAAAGAAAAAAATGAACATTAAAAGAAATAAATTAAATAAAATGCTAATTAACTTGCTAAATTAAGCAATCAAACAGCTTTCTGTTTTTCTTTGTGTCGTGTTGTTCTGGTGAGGCCAACCTTAAATAACTCTGCAAACATAGCTGAAGATCGAAGATAAATTAACATATGCTGGGACGGTGATAAAAACAGAGAAACGCTAGAGAGGAGGTAAAAGTAGGGGCTAAGCAGCCATGATTCGTTAAAAACTTCCTTTTGTAGCGTCTTATTGGTCAAAAGTTATATTACAAAGTAAGAATGGGGCACTAGAGGGTAATTATATTAAATATTCTATTCTTCCAAGTTTGTGTACATTACCCAGTTGACTGTCATTTCATTTGTAAGCCTCACAAGATAGCCAAGAATGACAAAGGATATACTTCATAAATAGTAACAATTGTACTAGTAGTACGAGTAGTATAGTAGTAGTAGTAGTAGTAGTAGTAGTAGTAGTAGTAGTAGTAGTAGTAGTAGTAGTAGTAGTAGTAATAGTAATAATAATAATAATAATAATAATAATAATAATAATAATAATAATAATAATAATAATAATAATAATAATAATAATAATAATAATAATAATAATAATAATAATGATGATCATCATCATCATAATCATGATCATAATCATAATCATAGTCATAATAATCATAATCATCATCATCATAATAGTAATAATAATAGTAATAGTACTCGTAATAGTAATAACCATAACAACAGCAATAATAACAATAATAATAATAGCAGTAGTAGTTTTATTCATCCGTTTATCAGCAAAATGACATTGGGTACGTCGGTATGGTAATGCTATTTACAGTATTATTTAAACAATAATGGTTTATATTTTAACACTTCATCAGTACAGGAAACATTTTGATAATAATATCAATAATCATATAAATTGTGAGAGTTAATAAAATAATAAGATTAAACATAAACCCATGATGAGAATTATGATAAAATCTATATAATAAGTAGTGATCTACTTCTACAATCACAGTGCCTCTATGAACTCGTTCACTCCATAACAGTTTCCCCTCAGTAATATTTCTTTCAGAGACACCTTGAAACTTCGCATGGATTTTAAGCTTTTTAAACTGGTTGGCAATTCATTACAGAGGGTTGGCTTTGTTCCTAGTGCCATGTTTGCGTATTTGGTTATTTGTAGTGAAGTTCCTATAATTTTGTTTTGCGTGAGATAATAAGCAATACATGTTCAGACTTGGTAAAGTTAAGATATTTAGTGCTTTAAAAATAATAAAATAATAATTATGATGATAACAATGACAATAATAACTAGTAATAATAACAATAACAATAACTGTACCCCTTTAAGGATATATAGTAGTTAAGATACTTGTGTTTTGGGAAAACGGTTACTTTAACATAGACTTATGTAAGACAGACAAGCTGAGCTCGTCTGGTCACAACAAAATGAGAATAATCCGTTTACTATGGATGAGATTTCATCCCTCTACTGTTTAATGGATAATCAAAACGGCTGGACGTCTGAGCCAGTAATACGACCTATTTCTGGGGTGAGAGATATTCTCAAATACGACGCTCGTGGCATAAAAATTTACAGTCGTAAACCCACATCGCTGGTATTCAAAGCAGGAAGAAAATAAAAATAAACAAATAGAAACGGCAATCAGAGAATTTGACAAAGACGGGACCCTAAACATTACTAATCCTTTAAGCCAACGCCCGTAGACGGAACAGCGTGGAGGTGACTTACACAAAACTCAGATAGGGGCGTTGTTGGAATGCATCCATTCGATTCCCGAAGCCCGTTTCTCATGGATTACTAAAGCTCTTATCGCAGTCGGTAAACTGGTTTCAGTAGAGATGGAAGGAACTTTACTGGATTTCCACTGCCACCGATGGGACAAAAGGCAATGGAGTGGAGGTGGGTGATATGCGATGCATTACTATGATAAGTGACCATGAGGTACAATACATTATGCCCATACGGAGTTTAAAGGGGCCCACTGCAGAACACCGCATTGCATGTGCCACAGTTTGCGGTTTGAGCTCATTTGGTATGTGTTCGCATTTATCGTGTATGTGCTCCATAATCGTTTAGCGGTGGGTGCATTTTAACATGCAGTTCAAAATTACAGCAAAATAAACAGTGTACTTATCAGAGAACTGCGTTGATAACATCTTTTTCAATCGTTATACGGTTTGGTCAGCAACGGCGAACACTTTATGGTCCTGTACCAATGGGTAAGGTTAGAATACCTTCAACTGTCTAAGAGTGCTTCCGGTTATTTTCCTTTAAGCAGTCATTGCAGACATTGGATTATACCCAGGAGTTTACTCCGCTGTTTCATTTTTCAACTACGCCAAAATTTGTATTAATTTTAATGTATATTAACGTGCTACGTTGTATGAAAGATGAATCAACTAAAGTGAGTACTGCAAAATGCGTTGCATAAAGTCGGTCCCAATAAACCCCTTTATACGTGAACTCGTCCCCAATAAATCCCCTTGTGTATATGAACTCGCCCCTGGTATATGCAGGTATAAACATTTTCCTACCCATTGTAAATAGACTTAGATTACACCTGGTATGGTTAAAAGTGTTGTATAACAACGCATATTTAGTGCAGAGCCTATCAGAGTGGTGTCATGTGATGTCAGTGCGTATTTCAATTTCTGGGTACTGAACAGGCGCCCGCTCTGTATTGTGAGGAAAGCGAGAAGCTGCGATAGGCAGCGATCCTGGGCGAGAAAGCTAACATTCGTCTGGAGAGGCGGGATGCTGACCCCATCATCTTCGTATCGGTTGGATGATGATCCACCTCTTCGTAGGCATAACACTGGCAATCGTGTTGGCAGCCCTAGACTCGTCTGGAATCTAGCGGTACAGAATAATTTTTATTTTATATTTCACTTGTTTTTCAAAAGGAACCTTAAATTCCAAAGCCAGCTCAACACGTCATAGAAATGAAACTAATAACAGTGGGTATTTCGAAGCCGAATAATGTTACAAGAAATGTTGTTAGATGGAAACTGTATAGCCTATTGGGACCCAAGCTGTTTTGTACGGAAGGCTTTCAAATGTCTCTTATAGTTAAAGATTAGGTAATTATTTGAGATTCTTTTTCTCAAGATTTTCGTCTTTTGTCCATAAAGGACGTTTGAGAAACACCTGGCCGCACTATCTAATTTTACTTCCTAACTCTCAGGAACACATATTAAAACACTATTTCCCTCCGAAGCCTAATACTTCTCACACTAAATAGATCTTATTTGGAGAAATTGTAAAAATTTTAGATCAGGAATTTCTTTCAAAAATTGTCATCAAAATGTACATAAACATTTTTTGTTATGTTTACGTAATTTATATGCTGCACCTTTTGCATTTGTATTATTTATGTAATGTTGATTATTATGCTGGTTTAAATATAATTTGGCGTTATAATGAAATTGTTCTTCTTTGCAATGTTGCATAGAAAATGTATACACATTACTACGGTACACATTTTCTGTACTGAAAAAATAGAAAACGTGAGAAAATGAACAGTTGACAGGAATTCAGTACTTCACGTCATATGCTGAAAACAAAAGGTCCATTATACCTTCTATAGGTGTTTAAGAGACACAAAATATAACTTGAACACAGACAGGAATTACATCTACCTGTTTATTCGTCCAGATTTCTATCAGAACATTAAGGGCATAAAGGTTTATAGATTGCAGATTAATGTATGTATAGACATATCAAATAGTTAATTGGGTTAAAATTGACGGAGAAAGGGTACTACTCCTTTTCTCTTTAAGCTTAACTTTAGTAATTATCTTTTTTTTTTTAAATTATGCTTCTCGGACTGACTGCCAAGTAAACTGATTGACAGAAACTTGCGAAACTTTTTTTATTGAAGTAACTCCAAAATGTGTGCTTTTCGTTATAATTTCAATATCGAGATTTTGAATATAATACAATATTTTTTTCTACTTCAAGTGTCTAAGCTCTGGATAATATGGTTTCTTTTGCCATTATTCTTGCATTGAGGCAACAACCTCGATTTGGCAATGTAATCCTTCGTGTCGAGTCGGGATATAAATCAAAATCGGAGATGCAATGTTTTTCTATCTTTTAGAACATTTTTAAAAAATCAGAATTGATAAACGCATGAAAGCAAACCGTGTAATCACAGTAACAATATCATTTCACATGACGCCCACCATGTTTACATGTACTCATAAAAATGAAGTTGTTTTTCTTGTATTTGCAATGGAAAGAATCGTCCTTTCTCCAGCTCCCACAACTGAAGTTCAGGATAGACGACTTTATTACAAAGAATGTGCATTCATGTGTCCCGAGTGAATTTCTCTTCACCAATTCTGAGGACAGTGCCACGGCTGAAGTTGAGCTCAAGTTATGTGCTTCCAGCTTTCATTTTCATTCAGCTGATTCAGCAACAGTGTGTGAGGTTTTATTAACTGATTTTGGAGAAAAATTAGGGCCAGAGATATATATGGTCCGGAATTGCAATTGCTTACGTATGCGGTTAGTTAAAAGTATTGGAATTTCTTTGAATCTCCAATCCCACAACTTTCTATTGATTCTAACGCTCAAGCTTCAAAATATACAAATAAACAAGGATTCATATATTTGCAATTACGTGCTTAGAAGCTTAGGCTACATTCCTTCCAAACTGTGCTTGATAAGAAGTTATATGTAAAATAGTGTAAATAGTTATTAGTAATATAATTGTGATACCACTAGCCTTAACATTCACACATTTTTCTTAATAATTTGCCTCTTGAGGTATTTTATTCTATGCAGCACGAACATCAGGAAGGTCTAAAGATAAAGCAATAAGAAATTTGCAAGTTCATTTTGATAGTGTTTCTGTGTTTCTCCCGGATCTCTGCCACTTTAGAGTAACTCCAGAGTAAGAAGAAGCTAGCTGTAAAAGTCAACCTAATGACAAACATATATACAGGGTGGAAGAGAAGTTTTACATTCCTTCTAATATGTGCTTCTTAGAAGCATTACAAACAAAAAAGTCTTGTGGCCTTTTGTTCCTTGATCAGCAAATTTCGAAAAACTTAATGGACTTTGTTCCGAATTGAATGCGTAATTCACAAGAATGTACGAAGTTTGTTACGTTAAGAGCGTAGAGTAACTTATTTCTGACATAGCTTTGCTAGTAATTAGGGACATTATGCGGGGTTTCGAAATAATTAATCACTAAAAAGAATTTAAGAAATTCTCCGAGCAGCTCTTTCAGAGGTGAAGTAATTCGACAACCTCGTATTGAGGTTGGTCAGGGAATTCAACGTGTTTGTGGATATAAACAGGTCAGTAGCTTGTAGGGTGGTGTAATGTTTTGGGAGCTAACTACTTTGATTGGCCTACTCTCACACAGTAAACATGGCAGGAGATGGTATGTTATTTATTTACGTTCACGAGACGCGTGGTAGCAGTGATGAAGCGTATTTGTTTATGTACTGACCTAGTGAAAGTGACACGTGGGCAGTTAGTTACAGCAGACATGAGTCATCGCAGCAGGTGGTTTAGAGAGAGAGAGAGAGAGAGAGTGTGAGTGTGTGTGTGTGTGTGTGTGTGTGTGTGTGTGTGTGTGTGTGTGTGTGTGTGTGTGTGTGTGTGTGTGTGTGTGCATCAACTGCGTGTGTACGGTCGTCGTGAGAGAACCGGTGCATCGTGAAGGAAGATAGCGAAGCGGCCAATGAGTGTGAAGGTATCGTATCGTCAGAGTTAGTTTTTGTGAGACAGAGTGAGAAATGAAAAACAGAAAATTATGTGTTAAAGATACGATAGGAAAACAGCCGGCCGCCGGAGACTTCGCAAAAAATCTCGGAAACCTCTTTTGGTTCTGCCACTCTGATTGTTATCACGTGTTTGCTCGCGCGAGTAGTATGGGGCAATTTGACCCTTAGCGTCTTTGATTGGCGCCGCGCCTGGTATGTGCTGTGAGGTAGCTTGACCCCGATCGTCCTTTGTTGTGCACCACGGCAGCGTCACAAGGAATAACTGGAACTAAAAATCACCTC
This sequence comes from Tenodera sinensis, assembly GCA_030765045.1. NCBI lineage: Eukaryota > Metazoa > Arthropoda > Insecta > Mantodea > Mantidae > Tenodera > Tenodera sinensis. The sequence continues at coordinate 26,828,136 of CM060962.1, read as the reverse complement.
CTAATGCATGCTATAATTTTTGACAGATTGAAGAAGCTTTGTGAATGTACCATATAAGAATTCTGTGCTTGTATGTAATTTCTAAACAGAAGTCTATGCCCTCTCATCAGTTGAAATCAATTTAGTACTCTAAGTTCAATATTGTCTGGGTTTTTATTCTATTAATCTCCAGCCTTATGAATGATTTCAATATAGTTTGCTTCAGTACTCCAAAGATATGTTAAGTTTCTTACATCATTGTGAGAACTCGACAGCATGCTATAATACTACACTTTTGGAAAAAATGAAGCAAAGTCTTCGGCACCTTCACGTTTTCATCAGAATAGTTGACACGCAAGCTTTGACTTATTTATATCTCATTTATAACCTATATTTATTACACCCAAATTATAAACAGAGCAAGTTCAGGCTGCACAGCATATCGCAGGAGCTGATCTAACTTTGTTCTAAAGGTTATATGTGTGCGACAGTCACGCGTGCGTGTTAGGCAGCTGTCACGCAAGGCGTTAACACTTCAGAGGACGTGTTCTATTCATGGGCGGTTTATTCATTTCTCATCCTCGTGGACTATATCTAAATAATTAGTACCCGAGGTTTCGTGCCTTATCGTGAATTACATAATGAGGCTTTCATTACATTCTTATCATTTTACACAGGCTTCTTCGGCCTCAACAAAGGCAATTATGCGACGTTCCATTTTTAATAGCTAGAAACTAGTGAATAGATGACCGACATCTCTAATTCCTGTAGTTATAAACGAAGTTTATTTTTAAACTTCCTGGGTCACTCTGTAACCACAACTTCGCGGAACCTTGAGCTTCTAGGGTGCAATGCAGTATGTTAACATTTTAATCTGAAGACCCCCGGGGTAGCTCAGTGGTTGTTTTCGCGGCTGTCGCACTAAGATCCGCAGTTCGGCTAGCGACTTTGAGGTAACGATTTGTTGAAGTCTTCACCTCTGACCAGTTCATGTGTAGTATCGCCAAGGCCCAATTGTTTTGAAGTCCGCGGTAAAAGACATAGATGACCTCATTCCTCGTACCATCGGAGGTAAGGGACCCCGCCGTCTGCGTGCCTCAACCTCAGTCATCGCTTGGTGCAATGAGGTTACCTCCATGGCCGTAGGTAGGCATGGGCAAACCCTACTCAAAAGGGGCACTCCACAGAAACGCGTTCTTGCCTCACTCCACCGGCCATCCCTCTCCAGTGGTGTGGAGTCTACGTAACCGGAGTTGATCATGCAGAGGAACCCAGGCGGTGATCAGCCCGAAGCTGCTGTGAGAGCGAGCAAGTGGATGATATAAAATGATGGCGGAAGATGATGTGAAAGGTGATGATGGAGCAGTTGGTGGAATGATGGTGAAGGGAAACCGGAGAACCCGGAGAAAACCCTTCCCTGTGCCGGTGTGCCCACCACACATTCCACATACGGACGCCTGGAATCGAACCCGGGTCGCTTTTATGAGAGTCAAGCGGTCTAAGCGCTCGGCCACGGTGCGGCTTCTGTGAAGATAATACATCAGACTTGTTCAATTTTCCAACTTCTCTTTAGTATGTTTTTCTCTCCACTACTGTACTACACGTGGTACATCACCCTAATTTCATTAACTCAACGAGCTCTGTTCACATTTAAAACCCAAGTGACTATACCTTTCTCGACATTTCAAAAAATGTTCCTAGGATTTCTTAAAACTGAGCCTGTACACCTATAATACGTGGAATCTTCTTATTTTCCGGCATCAATTGAAATCGGATGGGCACAATATTTTTCCTTAACTCAAAAACAACATTTGTAGTTTAAAAATGTTGACCATTTTTTACCTCTGCCTTCCCTCTTAACAAGAGAATATGAATAAATGCAGATGAGTTTGCGTTGAATTTATTAGAATAGCCTTTCAATACTGCCGTTCCTTTATCAACTCTATGTTAGTACAACGTTCAAAGTACTGGCACTGCGCTTTTAAATTAAAGCTTATTACAAAAATGGTCTTTAGTGTTATAAATTGCCATTCGTTGAACGATTCATTGGAGTAATACAAAGAAACAAATGGCATTTTTATTCACCGGAATAAACAACTGCCATTGCGATTTTCTAGACATTCCAGCGGTTGTGGAAATTTATGCATTTTCGTACTTTCACTCAGCCATAAGCACATTCTTCAAAGTCAGGTTTATGTTCAAAGTTTTGGGACCGGAAAGAGGAGCACTGGAAATGCAGCCAAATTTTCTCGCTATGTAGATTAAATTGTCAGTAATGGAATTCTCCGATATTATCAGAACGACGCAAGGAATGCTAGGAATGTTGCATCAACGGTTTCTGATGCGCGAAAAGGGAATTTGTCACTTGCAGTCATTGTGGAAATATGTCCCTGACAAATTGGGATCAATCAACTAATACAGTAACTATAAAATTTGTAGGAATGGGCTAAAAATTGAGTTTTTATTTATGCACGGTCTTCAACTGCTATGGTTCCTAGCATCCCATTGTACGTTGGGTGTAAAAACCATTTAATTTTCGCTCAGGCTTGAGGTTCTTATACGTGCGTTAATCTAACACACAAGACCACTGGCTTTACACCCTGTGTGAAGAAAGGTATATGAAGGATTCTTACGCCCGAAAAAGATCCATAGCTCTCGCCCGGGTTTGAAACTGCGATATTATGAACCAGAGGTTAGCCCGTTATCCCAAGGCCACGGAGGTCGACAAAGAAGAATGAACTGAATACACATGATTGAGACCGCCATGAAAGCATTCATTTTTTAAAACTTCACTGTATCTATGTTTATTTCTGTAATAATCCTGAAGCTCAACAGCCCTTTCCGGACCAAGGCCCACCACCCGGCCGCTGCGTCCCCCACCTCTGCCTACCACAGACGCCATGAGTGGGGTGCAGTACTGGAGTTGGGACGTGATCAGTGTCCTCCCGGCCGGTTACACAATCTTCGCAACCACGGGCCGCTACTTTTCAATCAAGTAACTCCTCAGTTGACCCCTCAGGGACCTAACCTGGCTGAGTGCACCCCGAACGAGGTCTCCAAGCGGGAAGAAACTCCCACGCTGGTAGACATGTGGTAGACATGTTACCACAACGCTACAGATAAGGGCAGGAGCGGAGAGAGTTATGTAGGTTTAAGGGCGCTCAACTACTTGGTTATCAGCGCCCTCCGGACGGAGGTGGGATGACAGGAGGGTCCCTAACAACTACAGATTTGAACTCACTGGTGTGGCTAGTGCAACTGGCACCCCTCTGTTTAGTCTTTAAGCAGATGTATCCCCGGATATTTCTCTTTTGCAATGTTATACTTCTTAAATTGAAGGTATAAATTTTTGTTACCTTAACCTGTATTTTTCATCATGTCTTCGGCTTATAACAGCTGGCGCTGTATTCCGGAAGCCATACCCTATGCCTCTCTGTTTCTCCATTGTTTTGGGCTCAAATTTCTTGGTGCTAAGGCTGCTAGTACATCATCCATGCAAGTTGTCATCGGATGTCCCCTTTTTCTTCTGGTATCCACTCCAGTATTTTCTTTGGCAGTCGCTCCTCTGGCATTCTTTTAACGTGTCCATACCACTGTAGTATTTTCTTCTCTATAATATCCAAAATAACAGGTTCTCCTGTTTCCCTCACAATTTCCTTTATTTTCTGGTTGTTTAGTCTTGCCAATCTTGATTTTCTAGCAGATCTTCTCAATACATACATTTCTGTAGCTAGAATTTTATTTTTTCTCTGGTTGGGATTTGCCACACCTCTGCACCAAATGCAAGGATACTTTGGATTATTGTTTTATTAATCTGGAATTTCCTGTTCTTTGTGATACTTTCCCCCACCAAATAGAATTTAGTGTGTTTATTGCTTCCTTTGTTTCGGAGATTTTATGTTTTATTTCTGTTAAAATTTACTCTGACTGATCTATTTTTGACCCTAAATAGGTAAACTCGATTTCTTCTTCACTGTCGAAATTTTTGGATTCTTTTCTTCTCCAGTGCATACATATTTAGTTTCCTTAATATTAATCTGAAGCCCCCAATATTCATATTATTTTTTTTTTTTTTTTTTCCTCGTTTGCCACTTATTATTTCTGGAAGGGAAATTCAATTTGTGTTCAATAAGATTTGTTGGGTACAATTTAATCTTCAATAATTTATCACTACTTCTTCCTGTGTAGCTTTAAGACACTACAAATGATGAGGAATAGTTTTCAACATTATTTCCTTGTTAGTAATTAAGTGTTTAACTCCATGTAACAATACTAGGTAATCAGAGCTTAGTAATCCATGTTACATTGTCATTGCATGTCTTCCATCCGGTTACAAACCAAGAGACTGTCATGTAAGTTGTCTCAGAGTGTATAATTATTCAGCGGCTTTGTTCTAAATTGCTGATGTAATAAGAAACAAAGCGTAAGATATTTATATACCCAGAGGCTGTTGAAATCTCTTCCGATGATATTTCCTTTCTTTTTCTCGTTGCGGTAAAAGGTTTCTTTTCTCTCTCTCTCTCTCTCTCTCTCTCTCTCTCTCTCTCTCTCTCTCTCTCTCTCTCTCTCTCTCTCTCTCTCTCTCGTGCATTATGCCGAGGGTGGTGCATATACATTAAGCATCACTAGCGCCCGTACGTGACCGATGTAATCCCTCCATTAGAGCGGCAGTGTGTCTCCTGCTCTGTTCTCCTTCCATTTCCTCTAAGATTAACAGTACCGTCATTTGGAAAACGGAAATCTGTACAAGTTCCGCACGTTAGCTTCTAGCACGAAAGCTATATCTACATTACTTCCCTTTAACAGCATTTTCATCTGATAACTTTCTTTTGTCATCTACTACTTTTCATAGAACAATTACGTATGTTATTCAGTTAGAATAACGCAGAGCTGCGAGTTACTGTGCTTCCCGTTAAGGGGTGGATCAGTGTGACTTACCTTGTACTGTAGTCCAGCGGTGCTCAAGTGCAGGCAGGTAAGGCGAGGTTGAAACACCTTCTTCCACCCGCTGAGGCAGAATGGCGCATTTAACCGTGGTTACTGAGTTTCCGTGCGGTACTACCGTCATTATCACATACAGGAAGTCAAAGGCAAACACATTCATCTTCTACTCCTCGGACTCACATCTTGCAGGGACTCTCGGAGGTCGGAAGCTATTTTAACGTGTGATACATTTATATATAATATTTATTTATTTACTTATTTATTTATTTACTTATTTACTTATTCATTCATTCCTTCATCATGCATTCATTTACTTGTTTGTTTATTCGTTTATTTATTTATGTATTTACTTATCTTCTTATTTACTTATTCATTCATTTGTTCATTCAATTAATTATTTATGTATGTTATCTGTCTGTCCCGTCCGTCCCTCCGTCCGTCCGTCCGTCCGTCCGTCCATCCGTCCGTCCGTCCCTCCGTCCATCCCTCCGTCCGTCCGTTCAACCCTCCATCCGTCAGTCCCTCCGTCCCTCCGTCCGTCCCTCCGTCCGTCCTTCCATCCGCCCGTCCCTCCGTCCGTCCCTCCGTCCATCCGTCCATCCCTCCTTCCCTCCGTCCGTCCGTCCCTCCGTCCATCCGTCCATCCCTCCTTCCCTCCGTCCGTCCGTCCCTCCGTCCGTCCGTTCAACCCTCCATCCGTCAGTCCCTCCGTCCCTCCCTCCGTCCGTCCCTCCGTCCGTCCCTCCGTTGGTCCTTCCATCCGCCCGTCCCTCCGTCCCTCCGTCCATCCGTCCATCCCTCCGTCCCTCCGTCCCTCCGTCCCTCCGTTCCTCCGTCCCTCCGTCCCTCCGTCCCTCCGTCCCTCCGTCCCTCCGTCCCTCCGTCTCTCCGTCCCTCCGTCCCTCCGTCCCTCCGTCCCTCCGTCCCTCCGTCCCTCCGTCCCTCCGTCCGTCCATCCGTCCGTCCGTCCCTCCGTCCATCCCTCCGTCCGTCCGTTCAACCCTCCATCCGTCAGTCCCTCCGTCCCTCCGTCCCTCCGTCCGTCCCTCCGTCCGTCCCTCCGTCCGTCCTTCCATCCGCCCGTCCCTCCGTCCGTCCCTCCGTCCATCCGTCAGTCCCTCCGTCCGTCCCTCCGTCCGTCCCTCCGTCCGTCCCTCCGTCCGTCCTTCCATCCGCCCGTCCCTCCGTCCTTCCCTCCGTCCATCCGTCCATCCCTCCTTCCCTCCGTCCGTCCGTCCCTCCGTCCATCCGTCCATCCCTCCTTCCCTCCGTCCGTCCGTCCCTCCGTCCATCCGTCCATCCCTCCTTCCCTCCGTCCGTCCGTCCCTCCGTCCGTCCGTCCCTCCGTCCGTCCCTCCGTCCGTCCTTCCATCCGCCCGTCCCTCCGTCCGTCCCTCCGTCCCTCCGTCCCTCCGTCCCTCCGTCCCTCCGTCCCTCCGTCCCTCCGTCCCTCCGTCCCTCCGTCCCTCCGTCCCTCCGTCCCTCCGTCCCTCCGTCCCTCCGTCCCTCCGTCCCTCCGTCCCTCCGTCCCTCCGTCCCTCCGTCCCTCCGTCCCTCCGTCCCTCCGTCCTCGAGTATCACATCACACTCTTTGGGGCGGACAGCTCTACGACGGTATAGACATTTTGTTTATGGTGCGTTTCGGACGCTAAAACGCGAAAAAGTCTTCCACTTGTTTTAGCCAGCTTGTATTAATATGTTCTATTGTTAACGCGACATATGTACATTGAAGCATTTTATATCACTCGATTGACTGCTTCTTGTTAGGGTTGCCTACGGCTGCTCACACATGAGCCTTAATCTCGGGTATCCGTGGTGGTTACAGAGAGCGACATTGTAGTTTTTTTAGAACACTTTATTTGTTTTATTTTTACACGTTTAAGCTTTGCTGAACAATTTTAAATAGAATAAAATATGCAGTTTAACGTAACCGCTGGAACGAACTTTCACCGTGTTGCTTACATGTATCTCTCCCTCGTAACGATGCCTGTCTCCTACTGTGTGTCAGTCATTATCGTTTTTAGCTTCCCAAACATCCATAATGGCCCTCACTTCATTAAGTCAAGACTTTGCCCTCTGGCGAAACCCCTCGGGTTTCCGATACTTGGTAAAAATACAATAGCAGGCTCTTTTTCTTTATGTTGAAGACCTTGCCAAACTAATTGTATCTCGTTTACGTTAATGTTTGGGACGTTCGCTAATGACCCTTGGTAGTGCCTTTTTGGCATCCCTTCACCTGTGGTACATATTCTTAACCCTTTGCTATTAATGGATTTTGTAACTTTGATATATCCTGTATATCATAAGCGCTATACAGAAAAACTGCTACAACATTCACCCCAAGAATTATGCACGCATAAATGAAGTGGAGCGACAGCATAAGGTTTAAATTATCACACCAGGTCCTAAAACACGCTGGAGAAGCGGAGAATGTCCAATAAGATAAACTGTAGTTTCTTTGGAATCGAAATGTCAAAATGGTCGTAAAAATAGGTGTAAATGGTGAAGGATATTTCTTGCCCAATAATAAAACAAGGTTGTATATTTTGTGAAGCGAATTATCAATGATTTCATAAAGAAATGAGAGCAGGATAGAATTATAATTGCAATTAAGAATTTCTGTATGTTAAAATCAAAGCATAATGTACGAAGCAAGTGTTGCGATTTTTCCCGGAGAAGTCATTGGCAAGGCAATTTAAGAGTTGAGGAAGACATTTGTGGTAGATGGAAAATTTAACGGCAGCTGATAGTTGGCCAATATCATTCCTGGTGTGCAAATGCATTTTGTGGGTATGCAACACCGCCAGGTCTGGCAAGTCTCTGATTGGTTGTTGTGTTGAGGCAGCCGCCATTAAATGTTATGTCAGTGTAGCTAAGGCAGCTGGGGTTCCAGTGAAATCATATTCACGAGTAAACCCGAACTCTAGCTCAGGGCGCAACTAGAATTCAGTACATTCAGAAGTCAGATTTGCGTGCAGAACCACATTTAGAAAGAGCTTTGAGAGGCGGTGGGAGAGGGAGGGAGAGCGGGGAGAGAGAAAGAGAGACAGAAAGGGGGACAGAAGGAGAGAGAAAAAGAAGAGAAAGAGAGAGTTTGAAAGAGAAAGAGGGATAAAGAGAGGGATAAGAAGACGGAGAAAGAGAGGGAGACTGAGAAAGAGAGTAAGAAAGAGAGAAAGAAAGTGGAGAGAAAGAAAGACAAAAGAGAACAAGAGAGAGAACGAGAGAAAGAACGGGAAAGAACGAGAGAGAACGAAAGAGAAAGAGAGAACGAGAGAGAAAACGAGTAAGAGAATGAGAGAGAACGAGAGGGAGAAGGAGAGAGGGAAAAGGAGAGATGGAAAAGGATAGAGGGAGAAATGTAGAGAGAAAGAGAGAGAGACAGAGACAGAGAGACGGGAAGAGAAAAGAAGAGGGATAGTCGGGGTGGGAGAGATAGGGGAGAGCGCTGGAAGGAGGGTAAAGAATGGGAGAGAGGGGTAAAGAGAGTGGGAAAGAGAGCGTGAAGCAGGGCGGGTAAGGGAGGGAAGGTGAGCGGGAAAGAGACAGGGAGCATAAGGGAGGGGGGAGGGTAAGAGAGAGAGAAAGAGTGGGAGAGATTAGGGGGAGAGTTCAGGAGAGAGGGTGGAGAGACGGGGAGATAGCGATAGAGAGATGGACAGGAGAGGGAAGGAGAGATGGAACGAGAGAGGGCAAGAGAGCGGGAAATAGATAGAGAAAGAGAGAGGGAAAGAGAGAGGGCAATTGAGAGGGCAAGAGAAAGAAAGAGTCAAAGACAGAGGATACGTGAGATGGCGAGGGGGAGAGGAAGAGAGAGTGAGCGAGATGGCGAGAGAGAGGGAGAGAGTGGAAGAGAGGGAGAAGGAGCTAGAATGGAGGTAGATAGGAGATATGGAGGTAAGGGAGGGGCGAGAGAGTGGGGAGAACGAGAGAGGGAAGTGGGGAAAGAGAAAGGAAAAGAGAGGGAAAAGGAGGGAAGCGAGGGAACTCAAGAAAAAGGGAGAGGTAGGAGAGATAGTGATAGAAACAGAAAGTAAAAGAGAGAAAGAGGGATAGTGATAGCGACAGAAAGAAAGAGAGAAAGAAAGAGGGAAAGAAGGAAGGAAAGAAGAGACAAAAGACGGAATGAAGGAAAGAAGTGAGGAAAGGGGGAAAGAAGGAAGAAAAGGCGGAAGTAAAGAAGGAAAGACTGAAAGGAAGAAGGAAAGACGGAATGAGAGAAAAAATGGAGGCGAGAGAAGAGAGTGAAGGAGGTAGGGAAGGAGGGAGGGAAAATGGTAGGGTAGGAAGGAAAAACAGGATTCTTCCAGAGTTCCCAACTGTAGCAGCTGGCAGCGGGATATTGGAGACGATACTTAGTCCCCTTACCGTGTGCATGGGGCTGTTTCGTGCAGTGCTGATGGCTGGCCGAACACACTCATGACGTAACTGACACTCCTACACACGATGGGGTGCTAAAAATTGTGGCTTTAGTAATGATAAGATGTATTGGGAAAAGCAAACAATATAACAGTTTTCTTTGTCTAAAAACTTGGGTAAAGTAAAAACGTTTCCTCTCGGTTGTCATTAAACAACATTATCCTTAGCACTTCTAAGAGTATTTTTCATATTCATAACTGTAAGGTTCTATTACAAATACCGTATTACTGGAACAATTATCGCAAGTTGTAACTTCCTTAAATCATTGTATAAGAAGAGTGAAATTAAAGCAATGAAATACTGGCCGGGAATGGTGTATTGTGCAATATGCTCAAGTGTTACATACTTGTAACAGCTTTGGGGCAGTTGAGCTGGAAAGAATCTTGAGGAAAATGCGCGTGGATTCAGTATTGCCAATAGGAGAAATAAACGGTAGGAAACGTAAGTTTAGGGAGCTCCCCGACATTTCCCAGTTAGGGGCATTGGATGAAGCCTCAGTCAGGGAGGACGGCCCTGGGGGCAGACCTCTCGTTCACGAGTCTAAGCCTCATAGGATGCATCCAGTATTTTTATTCTTCTTTTATCCTTTATGCAATAAAATTGTCACATGTCTCATGCTGTATTCATATACAATAATGCAGCATTACGCATATTTTCACAGTGCCCTTGTTAATGCTAACACAATAATTTTATTATTTTGCAAATTAGCATGGGCTAGTTCCAGAATTCTGCTGCCACCTGCGTATACACGCTATATAGGGAATCATTAGGGCTGGCCAACCTGTTTTGGGTTAGTCCAGGAAATTGATAGAATGTTTTTAAAGGATCGTCTCACCAAATATATACTAACAACTATTTTAAATCTGACCTAAATTATTAATAGATACGTTAATGCAGCATTTGGAAATGTTACCTGTAGGGTTTGAAAACAATGCTTTAAAATATGTTCAGTTCTTTTTAATATTAAGGGACACTGGGAGTGAAATTTTGGTCAAAATTGTCAAAAAGTTGAAAATTGTTTTTTTACCTTAAAATGTTCCTGAAACACCGGTGCATTTGGATCAGCTAACATTTTTCATATTCCCCACTCCATGTGGTCATTACGGCCCTTTCAAATAGCGCTCTTCCCTTAACGTACACAGGATGCTCCTATATAAAAGCCTGTTTTTCACAAAACTACATTTCTGCATATTCCAAAAGAAGGTCGCGCCTCAGTTTTGCTTCAAATTCAATGGAAATTTCCAAAAGTATTCCTAAATAGCAGCTAAACAAAACTATAATTCAATATTGATGTTATCATTAACATGAACTCCAAAAACATTTTTTTTGTATGAAAAAATCAATAATTTTTAAGATTAAATTTTCTTTGTCATTAAAAAAATATGTACAGCATAATCAGCAAACGTATTTGAAATATCTCTCTATACAATTGTTACCCATGTTTTAGAGTATCAGTTCTGCCAATATAAATGAATTTTGAAAAGTCAATAGACGCGAGCTCTATTTTGAAAATTTACCTATTAAATTCATAAAATAATTTATATATCATAAACGAGTTATCCAATTTTAATGAAATTTGGTGTACATCCTATTCTCATATAAATACAAACACAGTAAAAAAGGATATTTTTCACTAGACCACGGCCCACAAGCCCGGATAATCATTTTCTGTTTTATGACACCGGCCGTGAAAGCTTACGCAATTTGAACATTGGAACGAATTTTGAACATCAGTAATGTTAGCGTGGCGCTTAAGTTTGTTCTACTTTTACCAGTTTCTCAAAATCAAGTGTAATTCCCTATGCACACAAAGCGCACATGGCGTTAAGGCAAGATCGTTCGTTTTATGAAACCAACCTCAAGGAGAATGTTTAATCAATTCAGCCAAGTAAGTAGAAGTGGATGATCAACAATACTTTTTAAACTTAGCACAGAGCTCCAAGTGTTTATAGATGTCTAATTATTTCCATTTGCAAGAATGGGAAGTATTTGACTCTCAGACTCTGAAATTCAAAATGGATTTATGAATAAATCCCTTACACTTTTTAAAAAGGAAGAGGAAGATGTTTAATGATAATTAGATACACATTGAAAATTCAGCTATAGGGGATCATTCAAAATATCTTGATGGACCATTTTAGTTGGCTCCCTTGCCTAGCGTTGGGCACCCTAGTATACACCTAGCTAAATTAAATTTCTTTGTGAAGGCCTAAATAATAATTTTTGACTTTAAAGTAAGGTATACTCAGCATTAATTCGAATATGTACTTTCTTCTTTAACTTGTGACTATGGTAGAAGATGTTTCGCTTTAATTTCTGGTATGTTTAAAAGGTTTCTACAACAGTTTTCTTTCCCTCGAGTTTACAGCTGGCCGTAGCCAGCTAAGTTCGCACATTGAGATGTTTCTAGTTTCCCGCATTCCTCTACTGCTTTTTATCACACGTTTCACAGCTGGAATTTTAGCAAAAATGTCTGTTTCATCATTCGGGTATTTTGTTTTTCTTTTGGCTGCGGTTCTCCCCAGCAGACCGACTATCCGAAGGGATGTGAAGATAGCCATTAGGAACAGGGTGTGAAATGCTTGTTCAGGTGGCTGATTCCGTGGCAGATCTATTTATAGCAACTGGAAACCGGAGAAGAATTGGAAAGGTACAGTCTATCAAGAAAGCTTCTACTTTGCCAAATGGCTAACTTTTTATTAAGGATGTTTAGAGTTCAAAAGTTGAAAAAATAACATTGAACCAAATAATTACTTGGATAGGTAGGCACAACTGTAATACATAAAAAGAAGTCACGGTTTTAATGTACACATTAATTCATACAAATACAAATATACCCGAAAATATTTTAGGTAGAGGTGTGTTACTGACGTGATGCTACGGCTGAAAGTTTGGCTGAAAGACTGACAAAGTGACAAAGTCAGTTCGGTCACTTTTCCAGCACTTTATTGTCTTCTAAACTGCAATCAGAAATACAGTTTTCTTCTCATCGTTAACACAGTGTAGACTTTCGTGCTACCACAACTCACAACCTTTACTTTCCGTAACCTTGCTCAGTCCTTTCAGTGTCTTTCTTCACCTTTTCTGTCTCTCATACAATCACTATAACGATTCAATCACTCGACGCCCATTAGAATCTCCTTCACGACGACCGACTTATCTTTCCGACGACACACCCACGCACAGCTATCTAGCACTCACTGGCACACTTCCCAACTTATGTCTACAGCCGTGAACTCACTCAAAGCTTCTCCTGTCCTCCTTCTATAGGGGGATGACGTCACACGGACCGTCACTGAACCGCGGCTGGATATTTCTCGAAGGCTCCGGAGAAAATCCCTTTTGTGTACGCGCTTCCAATGTTGTTAGTCAAGTACACACAAACAGTTGCGCGAGGCAGCCTTTGCCCGCTCGCCGGCCGGGCATGTGGCGTGAAGCAGCTTAGCCCCGACAGTCCTTTGTTCTGCCGCGCTCAGCCTTAAAATACGTAACCACAATAATGGTGTATTGTTGTTTGTTGTAAGCATGTAAACGTGTCTTCAACATGAGATTTCCACGTCTAGGCATGTTTCTGATATTTTTAGGTTGACGAAATGTAGAGCTCTCAATCTAACCCTGAAACAACATGCCAGTCCTCCATTTGGATGCTCCCAGATGACCGGCCACTCATAAAATTCCAGAAATAGAGTACAGGAAAGGAAACGTTTGCCTCTTTCTTCTCCACCAAAGGTCATGTGGCAACTATTGGGCTGTAAATTACTGCAAAATGGTACACAAGAATTTGTCTCCCAAAAGTGTTTCAGAAAATCAAAGATGTAAGCCGTTCTGGGGCTTTGCAACCAGGAGTGATCCGCTGTGATGAAGACAAGAGGTTTTTCGTGTTTCTAAGGTACTCAAGGATCTCCACCTTCGTACTCAGGGCAAACAGGGCAGTGGAGTTTAAGCATTCCAAACAGGGCCAATACGATCCCAGCAGAGGTGAAATCGGAGGTGTTTCATATACCCGTATACAAATTACACCAAGTTCTTAACAAATGTCCGTGGATGGATAAGTGGAGATGTTCGAAGCTTTAATTCGGTATTTTCACCGTACTAGTTCGGAGAAGAAACAATAAGTTTAACTATGTTGACTGGCAACATAGATTGTACCGAAAATTTTCTAAAAGTAAGCCACAGATATTACCATCCCAGATATTCTGCTCGGTAAGGGATAAAATACCTTCCGTTTCCGTTAAATTATTACTTTCCGTGTCTGAGCTAAAATATTAATATGCAAATTATTCAGAATATAACATGGAGATTTGTTGTAAAAGAAAACACCTTTGTGACCAACTGTAATGCAGATGATGAAAGAAACATTGTTGTGTTTTAAGATCATGCTAGGGGGTACCAGCTGCAATATCTTTTAATGCGTTGTAGCTGTTTGTATAGAATTTTTTTTCGAAGCGCTGCTCCCCTGCCCATTTTAATCAAATTCGGCGTATGGGGCTGGGTAACCTCCCTTGTTAGTTGCCTACAGGGAAATGGTATAACGCTTTACCTGATTGCACCGTTATATGTTTTTCTCTAATCATTGGACTCCCGCTTCTATCCACAATATTGCATCCAGCAAATTACCACTGCCATTTCCACATGGTGGGGCAAGTTATAAAAGCCGGATGTTATTTTCACACTTGTTTGGAAGGTATTAGAGGTTATGTGGCGGTTATTATATTTTCTTTATCTCGATAACCAAAACGAGTTGGGATATTAACTAAAAACTAAGGTAACCATCCAGTAGCCAAAGTTGGAATGGAACTGAGCTCTAAGTGAGTATGTAAATGGGGTTTAAATGGAATGCCTTTATTTTTGTTTATAGAATAAATTGAGCACTAAGTGATCCAGGAGAATTAAAGTATACCGTGCTCCACAATGTGAAAGTTCTAAAACTTCTTGCCCTTTAAAGCAAAAAATACAACCACTGAGGTCTCCTGTAACTCAATTCATGAAGGCACACTATAACTATTCTTATATATTCGCATCATCTGAGAATAGGAGTATCACTCACCTTTCATGACTGCAATGCTTTCAGTATACACTTTCAATGGGTTTTCGTTTTCCTAAGTAAAGGCCCCTCCGTAGAGCAGCTGGCAGCGCGCTTACCTGTGGCGCGGAGGACCCGGATTCGATCCCCGGTACCAGCATGGGGATTTTATCCCCTCTGGGAGGTCTGGCACGGGGTGCACTCAGCCTCGTTAGGTCCCGGGGGGACCAATTGAGGAGCTACTTGATGGAGAAGTAGCGGCCCCAGGTCGAGAAGACCGCATAACTGGCCGGGAGGGCTCGGGGCGCTGACCACGTCCCACCCTCCAGTACTGCACCTCACCAATGACGCCTGTAGTGGGCAGAGGTAGGGGACGCAGCGGCTGGGCGGTAGGCCTTGGCCCTTCGTGGGCTGTCGCGCGGGGTTTACATTTACAAGTAAAGGCCCCTGCTTGTCCCTCACACTTACACTACATTAGATGTGGAAAACTCCTGTGTAAAATATACCAGCTATTAGAAGCACATCTTTGGCGTTAAGCTTCGATATGCAACAATACTGTAAGGTAGAATGTACAACTATATTCTAGAATCACGTTTAAAACTGCCCTGTGCTCACAGTAAACAAATGAAACTATGAGATGCACAGTTTTATTAGAAATAAAGAACGAAAACCTAATGAAATAAAACAGCATTGAAATTTATAAATGTTACGTTTACACAGGATAAAAATTCATACAAAGGCACTGAAGTTATAGGCCCTATATTTGGATTCTTACCTTAATACTGTTATTATAAAATGATATGAACAACTGCTAAGATTCTAAAAAAAAAGTGAAATTAATAGTTATATTTAAATTTTGAGAAGAAAAAGAAAAGAAGAACTCGGTTTCACTTTCTTCTAAAATAAACATTTTAGTACTAGGAATATTATGTTTTATGTAAGCGTTTAATAATCTTATTTGCACAATTTCTATAGAAATTTAACTTCCTAGCACCAGTAGTTAAAGAAGAGGGTTTAAATTACGCCATAAAATATTTGAAAAAATAGACAAGTAAATTTTACAATTTTCAGCCATGAAAAAAAAAAAGATTGAGCACACTATAGAGTAGAATATGCAGCTGAATTTATTGGTAGTCTCACTTACTTTTGTCATCGTCTGACGCACACACAAATAGTCTGTATCTTGAATCACCACTCACATTTGTATATATACACTCAAATACAAATGCGAGTGGTGATCCAAGAGACAGCCTATTTGTGTGTTTGATAGACGACAACATATGGTACACAGACTATCATAAGCTTTGCTTAATGTTGGAAATATAGACTCGTGTAAACCGCGCTGCAACACGTCGTGTTCTGCTATCCTGATGTTCTCAATCAATTTTTCCATGGCTGTATTTATTGGCGTGAAACTATTACTGCAAACTTAAAACGTTTTTGGTATTTTAATAGTTTAAAGCACTCGCATAAAGCGGAAATTTTCACACATAATGTAAAGTTAAACATGCAGATTCCAAAAATATATTTGTGAAGAACCTGCCTTTGACCTTATCGGTGACTTTCATTCTTAAATATATACGAAATATACTTCTGCCCATTCGTGGTTCTCCATTCTCGGAATTATAATACTTATTACGTGTCGTTTTACTTTCTCTACTATGTATAGCAAGTAGAGGAAGTATTGCATTCCACCCAAAAATTCGATCTTGAAATTTCACCGGAAATATATATTTTTTGAGGCTACCTAAATCCAAAAAAGCATTTTTAGAGAAAGGTCCGTGTGTGCGTGTGTGTGTGTCAGTGTGACTGTGGGCATCATAACTCAAGACTAACAGTCGGTTAAAAACCAAAGTTGGTATTTAAGTGTAATATATTTTAAGGGTGTGACACGAAGATTTTGAAGAACATTCCTCTACCCTAAACCACCATTTACATAGAAAGCTTTTCCAAAACTTTTACTTTCTCGAAAATGACTAACGATTTTGATTGAAATGCCATTTGTTTAAGATATTTCTAGGACAAATGAAATGTATATTTTGACTTTTCTGGCTATAGCCTATGTAGCCCTGTTCACTCTGGATGACTTTTGCATAACTGGTAAACCGTAAGTGATAGACCAAGTCTTACTGTACAAAATATGTAGATCTCGCTAAAACACACAATCTATGTCCAAATAAATGTTTTGTAGAGTGAGCCATTTCGGAGATATTCCTTGTAATTTGTGTGAGTTGTGGCAAACTTAAAACGTTAGTCAAATTGAAGATCATGATTCGTTTCTTATATCCCAACCGTGCAAAGAGAATGGAATCTCAAAGCTTTAAGAGTACATATGACTGAGTTTTGGCGATTTTTTGTAAAAAATTGAATTTTTTTATTTTAGCGTTAAAAAATATTAAAATCTTTCCTCTATCAGATGCATCCATTATTTTTTCAGTTCCGCCATTTTTAAAGCTAACAGAAGCCATCCTTTAACTTCATGTGCAGGGCATTTAAATGTCCATATATGCCCATTTTTACGATATAACTGATACTGTTACTGTGCCATTTCACTCCTATTTTGAACTTGCTAATGATTGGCTACTGCCATTTGTAATGTAATTGAAAATATCATCTGAAGAAAGAAACAAGAGGTCTGAGGGGGAGACATATGGTCCAGGGCAATTCTGAGGTCAGTTTGTTTTCTTTTGCCTTTTTCTCAGTTTGCAATTTTGCAGCATTTTGCTCTATACAAAATGCTCCTTGCGGAGCATTTCTTATCAGAATGGCTTGAAACTTGCACAGTATGTAGTAATGTGTACTATAAATAAAACTTGTATGGGGTTTTGATATCAGATGGATTTTAGTGTGTTTTTATCCTTCAGAACAGGCTGTTACTCCATATTTTTTTACAAATTATGAAATATAAATATTTACATTTTTCTGTGAGCCAAACAAATAACCAGATATAAAAACCCAATACAATTCTAATTTATCCTTGTTTAAAGTGCATCTCTACAAAATTTTAGAATGATTGGATGAAAACTTTGTCGCAAGGGAATTTTTAAGTGCGACTATTAATTTATTTAAATAATTTACAATATTTCTTGACCCAAGCAACATACAGAGTTGGAACTTTGCACAGCATAATATGGTTACAATATAAATATGCACACAAAATTTCATCAAAATTGATTAAAAGATATAGAAGTTGGAAAATTCAGTCATATGTACCCTTAAAGATTTGACTATCGTTGAAAGCCTACTGTATTCCCATATTTCCCTTGCACCTAAAAGGAAAACAATAAGATAATTTCTGCAAATATTTATGTCAACTAACATGAAGAAGATAATGAAGTAGGAGTTTGTAGGAATTGTTGGTACAAGATTAGAGAAGGTCATGTGAGTGCAACACATCAGATTTTTTATAAATGGTCCTTGAAAACATGCAAATATGAACATGACCCGGCAACATAACAAGGTGTCGAAATATTGTTATGCGCGGTGGTGGTGGCAACCCTACTCCCGCAGGAGGGTGGGTTTAGTCCTAACGACTAATTAGCCGGTCATCTACTGGTATTGAATTCGTGAATCCTCTAGGGATAATGAGGGAGACCGGAGCGTCCTACATTCCCAATTCTTTGTCTGGGATGCACATCTTTCAAATAATACTGACACACAGTCATAACTGCCCCTTTTATCTACTACAAGATTAAAAGCAAAGTGCCAATGCTTGAGCTGCAGCATCTAATCTATTTCAGTATATTGTAATAAGGACAACACAATCTCTTCTAAAACTTTACCACAAATACAGTTTTCTTCTCGTCGTTAACACAGTTTACAGTCTTTCGTGCTATCTTCTTCTTCTTCTTTCCCTGATTACCCTCTCCTTATGTAGGACTTACACTCCCTAGGACTTACAAGCCAGCCTAGAGTCAGACGCCTGTCTAGGAGCAGAGGGATCTCTGGACCGGACACAGTGAAGACCTGGAAGCAGGTGATCAGCCAACCACCAGGTATGATAGTGAGGAAGAGAATGATATGAAATGCAGGCGAAATGGATCATTGGAAGGGTGATAATGGAGTAATTGGTGGAATGAGTGGCGGGGGAAACCGGAGAACCTGGAGAAAACCCGCGCAGACGCCACTTCGTCCACCACGAGTACCACATGCGGGTCCCACCTAGGTGGTAGGCGAGCGGTCTAACCTCTCAGCCACGGCGCCGCCATTATGCTTCCAGACTCAGGGAAGGATGTGGAATAATCCTGGTAGGAGACAAATTGCTACCCTCTTGCCGGGGATCGAACCCGGGACCCCTTGCACAGCAGGTAGGTGCTCTACCAACTGCGCTACGGGGCCAGCTGTCGTGCTATCACAACTCACAATTTCTACTTGTCATAACCTTGAACGGTCCTTTTAATGTCTTTCTTCACTTCTTCTCACTCTCATATCCGAATTTCGACGCTACGATCACTCGCGATGTTTGTTGAATGTTCTTTCGACGACCGACGTATCTATCACGACGACAGGCGCACACACAGCTGTTTCAAAATCACTGTAACACCGACTCACATCCGTAACTCAGTTCTGAAGCACACTCACTACTGTTCTTATCAGGCCCCCTTATATACTGGGGATAGCGTCACACCAACCTTTCTCTAGTTCTACACGCACACGCATCGGAAGTGACTCACAACGTTCTTCACCCATTTTGTTTCTGCCGCTTCGATTGTTGACAGTCACGTACACGCGCGAGGCAGCCGGACCTTTGAGGTCTATGCACTCTCGCCGGCACGGCATGTGGTGTGAAGTAGCTTGACCCCGTCCGTCCTTTGTAGAGCGCCAAGCCCTACGTCACAATATCTTTGAGTCTCTATGAATTTAGGAATGCATAATGTGATTTTAAAATATAAGTAGAAGCTTGTGTACTATGAAGTTCGAGGCTTCTGAAAGCATAACGCATTCAGCTAATGCTGTTCCAGCGTGTTTTGTTGTCGCAAACACTATGTGTTGCTCCGAATACAAATTAAAAACATCTGATGCGTTACACTCACATGACTTTCTCTACTGTTGCACTAACCATTGTCACAAACTCTGATTCCTTTATCTTCTTCGTGTTAGTTGAGATAAAAATTTGCAGAAATTATCTTATTGTTCATTTTCTTGTAGGTGCAAGGCGAATACAGTAGGCTTTGAGGGATAGTCAAATATTTTAAAGCTTTGCGATTCCATTCTCTAAGATTTAAAAAAAGTGAATCACGCTCTTCCATTTGACGAAAATTTGCTTTCCAAAACTCACATAAATAACAAGGAATATCTCCGAAATGGTTCACTCTACAAAAATATAACATGAATTATATGTTTTAGCAACATTTACATTCTTTATAGTAAGATTTGGTCTATTTCTTAGAGTTTGTCAGCTATGCAAAAGCCATCCGCAGTACACAGGACTACATAGGCTATATCCAGAAAATTCAAAATATACATTTCGTTGCCATAAAATATCTCAAGAATATGGCATTTTGATGAAAATCGCCAGGAATTTTCGAGAAAATAAAATTTTTTGAAAACTTTTCCATGTAAACTACAGTTTAGGGCCGGAAATTTTCTTCAGAATGTTCGTATGGCATCCTTAAAAGACATTAAACTTAAGTACCAACTTTGGTTTCAACCGACATTTTGTTTTTTGAATTATGCTGCACACAGACTGACACACACACACACACACACACACACACACACACACACACACACACACACACACACACACACACACACACACACACACACACACACACACACACACACATACACACACAGGACCTTTTTCCAAAAATGCTTTTTTGGATTCAGGGGGTCTCGAAACATGTATTTCCTGTGAAATCTCGACATCGACTTTTTGGGTGGAATGCAATACTTCCTCTACTTACTATACGTAGTAGAGATAGTAAAAAAATTCCTCTAGATGGTAGTATTGAGCAAATCGTTCAGTATGTGTCTGAAAATTTTGAAATTTCAGTGAGAGACGATATTGGAAACAACAATGTTGTGTTTGGACTTAACGTTGATGATTCAAATGATGCAGCTGAAACTAGTGAACCTGCGGCTTACACAAGTTTCATTCATGAACGAAAGTTTACCGAACGTAATTTGTGTTGCTTGAAAATGCCTCTTTCTACGAGAGCAGAATATTGTTCCTATATTTTATGTTCTCTATATGGAGAAAAATAAATTATTCTTAGATGAACTGTGTGAGAATATGGGCGGGTGTCTTTCAATGGTGGGCTATATAAAAGGTTTGCTCTCATTTGCCAAAGAACAAATACACAATGCTTTACAGCTTATAAACGCTCACAGCTTTTGCTTGCAAGACGATCAAATTGTTGAACTTTCTGTTTAATTTCTTTACCTTTGACAGGGAACGCTTTGAGGCCAGAACCCACTTGCTATCCGATGTCAAATTATACGAGAAACCACTACTTTTCACATTTCACAAAAACCCCTGCTCATTTCAATCTTCTAGATGTATTAATCTAATATTTACGAGTTTATCATTTATTTTTCCTATTGACACGCAGTATGGTACTTAATTTCTGATTAATTAAATATCTCCTTTCGGTTCCAAATCTGTTATTTTTGAGAATTTATAAATTCTGGATTTTATTCCACTTCTTCTATAGATATATTTTAATTCATTGTTGCAAACATGTGTAGTTTTACTATAATCATTGTGTATACCGGATGTAAGAGAACTTATTACATACCTTCTAATATGTGCTTCATAAGAACATTAAAAACAAAAAAGTCTAAAGATATTTTGTTCTTTGATCAGCCGATTTCGAAAAAATAAATGACTTTTGATCCAAATTGGATGCGTAATTCCACAAGAATATACCAAGATAATAGTTTGTTACTTGTAAGATGCATAGAGTAACGTATTTCTGACATAATCTAGGTAGTATTTATGGGACATCACACAGGGTTTCGAAATAATTAATCACTTAAAAGAATGAATGGAATAATTCGAGCAGCTTTTTCAGACGTAAAGTAACTCCACAACGTTGCATTCAGGTTCGTTAGGGATCTGAACAGGTTTCTAGATGTA
This sequence comes from Tenodera sinensis, assembly GCA_030765045.1. Taxonomy (NCBI): domain Eukaryota; kingdom Metazoa; phylum Arthropoda; class Insecta; order Mantodea; family Mantidae; genus Tenodera; species Tenodera sinensis. The sequence goes on along the minus strand of CM060962.1, from coordinate 26,806,687 downwards.
AACAGGTCGGTGGTTTACCAACATGACACAGGATGATGTAATGTTTTGGGAGCTAACAATACTGATTGGCCTACACTCGCACAGTAAAGACGGACGAACACGGCATGGGATTTCTTTACGGTCACAAGACGCGCCGCTACGGCGTTTTTATGTACTGACCTAGTGAAAGTGAAACCCACACAATCTACACTGTTGCCAGCTTGTCTGTCTCTTGTTTTCCACAAAATTAAAATATCTCCGTAGAAAATGGTCAGAGGCAAAAACGTAAGATGCAAAATGGGTTCCAAATCCTGAGATCTATCACTGGCTTAAATTAATGTAATGACTTCCCTTCCACCAAGTAAATAGTTGAAAATGGCAAGTGCAGTTATTTTTGTGTCTCTTTATTTCTGTTCTAAAACTGTATCACAAAACACAGTTCCATGTTTTATCAGCAACAGTTTACAATTCGTCGTGAATAGCTATTCCATCCTATCGTAACCTTAACACACACTTCACTTTATACTGCTCACATTTCTACTAATCCCTATCCCACAAACAACTAGCTTTGACGATACACTCACTAAAAATTGGCTTCTCTGAACACTGACTGCCGTATGTAGCCGAGAACAACGTACCGCCGATGTTTCTGGAACTACACCTTTTTCTCGAAACTTCTGGTAAACAGGCAAGCAAGCTTCTGAAATTGCGTGCAATTGGGCCTTTGTTCTGACCGCTCAATTGTGGTCGGCCGCGTGTTTACAATCAGTGATGTGAGGTAGCCAACACCGGGGCTCCCTTTGAGGGTCGACCGGCAGCCGGCGTCACTCTATAATAATATACATTGTAAAGTCCAATGTGGACAAAATAGTACAGTTGGTAAACTTTATTGAAATAGAAGCATGGTAAATAACTTCAGAAATCAACATACGCAAAACACTGCTATCTGGGGTTCTTATTGGAGAACTTAACTAGGCTACGGTGAATGTATAGGCAGCAGAACACTTAGTGCATTGTTTAAACACCATTTATTCCAAGCTTCCATGAACTGGAAGGTGTGAGCTCGTCCATTTAAAAGGCAGAGGTACGCCGCTTTAAACATGGTGTTCAAAATATGTCCCCCCCCCTCCCTAGGAGATTAAATTAAATCCAAAAATCTATTCTTTTCTTCTTCCTTTTTTTTTTTTTTTTTTTTTTTTTTTGACCAAACAGGTTGAAATATCACTTTAATGTTCCCTTAAAAGAAGTGGTTTTGAGAATATGTTTAGTTTATAGATTAATCGCTCTTAGAGTTCCCTTATGTCCTGTTTGGCTTCAGTCTATAGGAAGCAGATATTGCGAGAGGACTTCGTGAAGGTTTAGTGTGAGATGGTTAGAGGGCATGAGAGAGAGAGAAAGAGAAGGGAAGGTCGCAGGTTCAACTGCCTCCATTGCTTGATACAACGCCGTTGCCAGAGGCCAGTGTGGACTAAGTGGCTTCGCAGTAAACACCCAGAGACGGTGGAGTTGTTCATCTTAGCAATGCTAATTACCCGTGTTCCAGCTTACGGTATCTCTCAACAGCAAAGTTTACACTACGTTCTTCCTATGCGCAAAACGATGATCTGGATCATTTGTTTTGAGTTTCCTGAAGTATCATTATGCAGATAGTTCCGTAAACAAAGTTGAATCCACTAGGGTTCATAATTCGGTTCATCCTTACTTACTGCATCAGATACAGACGAACTGATGTATTTTTAGCCGTGGCGAATAACCTTGCTAGGATCTACGCGAGTGGCGTCATGCTAATTGATGATGGGGCTAACGTCTCTGTTTCCTACTTGAAACAGACAAGAGACTGCTGATAATGTAAGCCGGTACTTAATGATGTTTACTCCACGGAAGTCGGAGAGATACTAACCTGCAATCCTATAGTCTGATAAATACAAAAGTGAACTCGACCATAAACAATGCTGTCTTTTTATTTCAATTCGAATGAATTTAGTTACAATTTCATGTTAACGTGGAGTTACCACATCACTCTTAGAAATTAAGCTTTGTATGGCACTTATGACTACATTCATTCAACTAAGGTAGAAATGCATTGCAGCATTGTTCACACAATGTTCGTGCGACAGCTAGTGAAATAATAAACTATTTATACCCATTTGCCAAGGAGCTATATATCTCCAAATATTCCACACAATTTTTTTCGGCCAAACATGTATTTACTGACAATAATTGTATTGGACGTATTTGTTACATTAACGTTACATTAACGTACCTTCCATCCGGTATGATGTAAAATTACCTTTATGTTTATCATCACTAGATATGGTGCCAAGCACCTGCCTGGCCCCGGTATCCATCAGAAGTGGTCTCCATTCATCTCTATCTTCTGCTCGTCTTTTCCATCCTCGTATTCCCAGAACCTGTAGAGTATCTCTTTGGATACCATCTTCCTATCTCTTCTTTAGTCTTCCTACAAGAATCTTGTTACAAAATTTTCCTTTCAAACGGCTATTCGAGATCCTTCCCTCTTCTACTCTTGCCACATGTCCGGCCCCTCCCAGTCGTCTGATATTAATGTTTCAAGTATATTTTAGCAGCTCACAGATTTTGTTACTCCATCTTAGGCGTCAAGCTCCATTTTCTTGCATTGGTCTACATATTCTCCTCAAACACATTCTAAAGAGCTCAGGCATCGTCCATGAACATCGTTAATGCCCAATTTTAACTCCCATAACATAACACTGGTTTAATTAGTATTTTATAAAATTCTAACTTAATATTACGATGAATCTCGTTGGGTTTAAAGATCGTATGAAGTGAATAATACTGTGACATTGGTCGTACAAGAATAAACGGACGAGAGGTGGCCGGGCGGCCAGGAGCGGTTGTCTGTGTACCTGACCGTAATAATGCGCGATAACAACAAAAGGGGCCCAGAAGTTTCTCGATGATTCTCGCTAAGTCGTTACACACATGTGCATGGAAAGATCTCGAAACGCACATGACAGCGGCTCCAGTATAAATAGTACACAGACAGCGTGGTTAGGATGCAGTTTTGAGTCAGTTTGAGTTCAGTTGTTGTTTAGTTGAGTAAGTCGTCGTGTACAGTTAGTGTTTAGCTACGAGACTGAGTCGATCAGTCTGTCAGTGAGTGCGTATGTGTCGTCGAGTAATTGTATCGTAATAGTCAAGATATAAGGGACATAAAAACTGGCGAAAGACATTGAAAGACTTAGAAAGATTATCAGAAGAATAATAATTGTGATAGAAGAAAGGAGTATAAACTGTGTTAACAACGAGAAGAATATTGTCCATATGTAGCAAAATTTAGAGGACAATAAAGTGATAGAAAAGAAACAGGACTTTGGATTTTGCCATGTTGTTACAATACGCTTTATTGCTCATTAAAATTCTTGTTTTAAGTTCCGTTTGCCCAACAGCATTATCAATTATGGCCCGTATATCTATTTTAAGTTTCTTATGATCTCTATTGCTATTCTGATATAAGAGTATAATCTCCAGTTTACATAAATATAAAGGGTTAGGGTCGGTTGATTCACTTTATGTAATCCATAGAATCCTTATTCAGGCTGCCTTCATACTCTAGTGAACTGACTTCTCAGCCGGACATGGGAATTTTTCTTTAATTAGGATTATTTGTGGAGTGTGGATGTGAGAGTGAATGTATATGTGAAAATAAGCTGATAACAACGAAAACCTACAGTAACCTACCAAAGAGTTCAAAGATAAAAAGCACCTTCACGGCCAAAAGTGCCATATATGACCATAGCAGCTACAGGGGGACATAATAATGAAACAAAAACAAAACAAAGGAAAAAAACATTGTTCAGTTCTCAGCAGTTCATACCCTAAAGAGCAGTGATGCCCAACCTTGTCTTTTATGTGGTAATGACATCACCTTGTCACTCTACCCCACCTCCTTCGTTTTGTGCATACGAATTTCCCCACCACTCATTCAGTCATTAAAGACTTTTATTTTTGAGTCTCATCATTAGCACATAAGGGACAAAGTTGAGCATCGCTACTCTTGAGAGTACTGTCATTACCTCAGGAGAACGTGTTTGTCCTTGAATGCGCAATCGCGCTGTGGAGTCGGGAGCCTCTCGGTACGATGTAAACAGAGTAACACGAGCAGTTCAAAATTACTGTCTACAAGGCAGTTGGACTATAAGCAGTACCAGTGTGGCTAAAATATTGTATTGTACGGTTCTTGAGTTTCCAATAAACATAATTCATTAGTAATATTATGCAAAGTGTGGTCATAATTACTTTGTCTTATGCGGTAATATAATGTATTAGTGATACTCTTTCTTGTAATATTTATTGCACAGGGAAAGAAAGAGCAAGTTGCATTTGAAGCAGGATGTAAACCGTCAGCGCAAAAGGAAACAACAACAGCGCCATATCTCAGGTTCGCTTGTGTCAACCACAAGGTCATAGCTAAACTCCTGAGACAAATACAGCATGAGCGGATGATGATCAGGGATGTCCAATATTTTCTCTTTGGAGAACCTTATGCACTGAGTGGCAATACTCCACTCCTCAGTTGGAGGAAGAGAGAGTCAGTATCCAGTGACGGACACAAACAGGCAATTTAATAGAAGTTCCTAATTCATACCTTGAATTTTCTGGGAATATCTTCAGAAGACTTCTTCACTTTGGATGAACAAACAAAAGCTTACTAAATAAAAACTGTGGATCTGGTTAAAACACATAATTTACGTCAAATACTTATTTTTTATTTTGAGTAGACGATTTCCAAGATGTTCTCTCTCATATGTTTGAATTTTGCCAGAACTTATACTGTATTCAAATAGGAATGTTATTCGTTATTTCATTCATTGACCTTGCAAAGGCATCGCATTTCAACCAGCTCACTATGGCTTAAAGCCTACAGCATTCCCATATTCCCCTTGCACCTACAAGCAAATTCGGAGTAAGGTAATTTCTAAAAATACCTATGTCGATTAAAAGGCAATAGATAGAGAAATAGGCATTTGCAAGAATAGTGTGTATAAGAGTGTGAACAGAATTTCTTCAAATTGAACCATATTAAAAGTCTGTATCACAGTGGGTTAGGCGACGATCACCTGGTGGATCTTTTAAGGATACCATCTGTGAAATTTTGAAAATCTACAGTTTTCATTGGAGTGATTTGAAATTTTAACACAACAATCACTGTATAGTGAGGAGTGACTGTGCTAAATTTCATACATTTAGTCAGATTAGTTGCTAACATATTAATATTTTATTATATTTTTTTTAATATTTCTATAAATGGTTCCCATTATGCAATTTTGATTTTAAAAACTTAATAATTTTCAGTTATGTCCTGTAATAGAATGTTAGCAAATTGATGAGATAATTTCTTAACCCTCCGTCGGGCGCAATATATCTGAGAGTTACCTCTCCCGCTTTTCTAAACAATATGACGCAACTGTTTATGCGAAATTAATGCAAGTCATTGTAGCTTCCTAAAACACACTGTAACACTTCCTAGTTCATTATTGGCCAGCTGCTTGTTGTTTCGTTCGATTATCAAGCAAAAGTATCTGTGAGATACATTGCGCCCGCTCACGTACCTCATTGTTTCTGTGGTCTTTTTTCCTGCTGGTCACGTGTTTACGTCCCATAATGTCTAAGAAGCAAGAAGTGTTCAATCTGTGTAAACCTAACGACCTACAGAAAGCCCTGACAATACTCTGGGATGAAAATGAAGATAATAATGAAGATTTTGTTGATTATGAAAGTGACATAGATTGCGAAGCTGTGACAGAAGTCTGTGATGAAGATTCTTCAGGTCCTTCTGCTGAAAATAAGCGCAAAGTTTGGAAGACTTGCCTTGTAGACTCCAGAAGAAAGCGACTTTCAAGATATTGCTGCAAGAAATGTGAAATGTACTATTGTTTAGAGCATGCCGGACAGGTTTGCAAGAAGTGTGCTGAGAATTTGCAGTGAAAACTCTCAAGTATATTACAGACACACGCACATACAATTATTTAGTTCAAATAACTGATTAATTGTAATAATGTTTATAATTTCATAAAAACTGATGATGTTTATTGTTAACTTTATGTTCAAATATAAGAATAATTACCCTTTCACATTTTGTACATTCGCAGTATTACTTTATTTTCTGCAACTTACATAACTCACGTTCCTGAAATGTAGTATGATGTATTGTAATATTTTGAAAATAGAATTTGGTATATAAAAATAACATAATTAAAACAATAAAATACAAGTATTTCACATTTAGGAGGAATTTCAGACAGCACAGAGGCACATATGTACGTGGTAACTCTCAGATATATTGCGCCCGAACACGTAACAATAGGTATTGCGCCTGACGGAGGGTTAATCTTGTTATTAGTTTGGATAAAAATAAATTTTAAAGTTTAAATTCATTATTTTTTTCATTTAAATTTCGAAATGTAAACTTTAATATTTAATTACTCAACAGTTATTCACGTTATGAAAAAATTATCTCATCATTTCTTTTTAATGTTATTTCTAAGCAGGTACACCAAATTTCATGCATAAGTACTGAAAATTGCATCGTGTGGAGCATTTTAAAGAGCAAATAGTGTTAAAAATAAAAACATGGAAAAACTAAGTTTGAAGTCATAGCAAGGATAATGGAACTGTATGGATTTAAATGGACACGACCACTTAGAAGCAATCAGTTAGACGGCCACTTGACGTAGTTAAAACGGCCGTAAGCCTATAAAAAGCATATCAAAATAAAGCAGAAGATTTATACTATTTGATAAAACAAAAATCCATTTTTGACAATTTTTTAAATTTTTAGCCTTTTTACACAGATGGGTATCCTTAAGGCTATGCCAAATATTGATTAACTTGTTAAACGTAAGTAATATCAAAGAAGTCACTAATGAACAGATGTTTATTGAATAAGATTGGAAAATGCCTTATTAAATCAAACGCAACGTACATGTAAGCAAACCGCCACTGTAACATAATGTACGTCTAGGGGCTAAAAATAGCAAAGTTCGCGTATAATGGAAGGAGGTAAACTCAAACTCCCCTCTTTTGCAAGCGTTGGACATCGCTGATGATGAAGATGAGCACATGAGTATGATATCACCAACGTGTAAAGCTAACAATTTATTAATTAGCTTATGTTCCGGCTACAGAGTTTCTCTTATACAGTGTTATTCCACTCACAATCATCGCCTCAATGTACTGCAATGTGCTAATTCTGTGAACAAAGTGTTTGCTATGTTTCCCTTAATGGGTGGCTATAACTTAAATTATAATAAGTCGAGAATTATCACAGCTGGCTAATTTCCTCCTTTAAATGTTCAACTCACTTCCTTGTGCAGGAAAGTCTGTCCGCCAACTTGTGGAACATCTGCATAAGATAGATTCATGTCTTCATTGCACCGTCATCATCATTAACTAACTCTCTTCCCTTCTCTTTCTCCACCCTCCTGCAGGCACGCGCTAATATTTCTCAAGTAGCAACAATGTACTCATCTGCGAGGCTATCCATTTCTGCATTTATCTCTAACTTGCTAGGCACAGCTCACTGGAACAAATAATAGTACGACTAAAACTGAAAATGTGAATTTCAATGAATGCGCAGCATAATGTAAACAATTGCCTTTCTCTGCGCGTAAACGGAAACATTAGAAACGTTTATAACGATTTTAAAATCTGTCACAAGCTTATGACAATAGCTATTTATATACCATCAGGAACGAATGTAGGATTGCTCGTTAAGGCCTGTTCCTCAAGAGCTCTGTAAATATTCCTGGTCGTGCGATCTCTGTCTTGGTCTTCCACGGTGCCTTCTGCCATGCAGTCGATAGCTGTAGGCCAAACATCGGAGTCGGTGGACAGTCATAGATTTTAGTTGATTGAACTAGTTTTTCTGAGTCTTGTTAAGCCTAACAATGGTCTTAAAAACCTCATCTGTGCTACCTCTAATTTTTGTCTCTGTTTTAACTTTAAAATCCAAATTTCACTGTCATAGGATAGAGTTGATTTTGAAGTGATATCATGTAGTCTCAATTTCGTGTCTATTGACACACGTTTCCCAAAATTTCGTTTGATAATACTGTTTAACTTGTTATACTTTTGTATTTTTGCATTAATATCTATTCCTTCTGTGGATATTAAATTTCCCAAATAACTAAATTTTAATGCTTGATCCATTATATGGTTTTCTATTACAATCGCGACTGTTTGTATATTTTTACCACAAAAAGCTATTACTTTAGTTTTAGATGGGGAAATATTCACTTAAAATTTTTTAGAAATTGTATTTAATTCATGGGCTAATTATATATCAAATACGCAAAATAAGACTTCAGCAAACGAGGTCCTAATGACCAAGTTGTCGACGGGCCCTTAAACCCAATACACTCACTCACTCAGCAAACGAGGTGTCCACTAAAGCTTTTGTGTACGTGGTGCGTAAAACAGTTTTAAAGGAAAAGCTCTCTAAATGAACTTAAACAAGATTTAAAAATGTAATGTAGAACTGTAAAAATGTAAAAGGCGTAGTCCATAAGTGTTGATATATTCTCACAGCTACCTGAATTATTCTACGCTATGAACCATACCAACACCTCCTGTTAGCAATACATATATGACCGTAATAATACAAGATGCTGATGTAGATTATAGGGCTTATTCTGGGCGTTCGTTTCTTAACAACACGCTTGTCACTGAAAATATGGGTTAAAAACCCGGGGACATTTCAATTAAGCAGCGCTTCTCTTGCTAACAAACATATGATACTGACTTATTCACATGAAAATAAAAAAAAACAATGAAAGCTTCTTCACTATGGTCCAAACACACAATGTTTAAAACTACTTTGTATTTAAAAGAAAATGTTGATATGTATGACATTTTTGTAAAGTAATCGCCCTTTAAGTGTAATTCTGAGGAATCGGAGGAAACAATGGAAGGTTCTTTCTAGAAAGGAAGTGAACAAGTTTCTTACAGAGGTGCATAGTGATGTGTACCTGTATTCATGGTATATTTGAAGGTTATAGAAAAGATGATCAAGCATTTTCTTTAAAACTATATTAAACTTGGTATCACTGATCACTGCCATTTGGATTTTGTTCATTACGCTCAGTGTAAATATATTGTCGCCCATCGCATTATTGTCGGCACTACCGCAAAGGAGCCGAAGGGAAGAGACAGAGAATGGCCGCATTGTTGGGGCGCTTGCCGAAAGAGAGAAAGGGATAGAGACTTCTGGAATTTTCTGCTTTGTATTTCACCGCAATAGTAACTGAACTTTCCTGAAGTTTCCAGAATAGTGCCTAGGAGATATAAATAGCGGTAAAGTGTGAGAAGGGACCGTTTTTGTTTTACGAATTCGGAGCCGTGCTGTTGGTGAATCGGTAAAGACTTTCTTGCTGTTGCAACGAGTGTACAAAGTTACTGTTTACGGAAATAAAAGTGTTTCTTTATCTCGACTACATCTGTCTTCTTTACTTTACACCCACCAAAGTCACAATATTTTACCAACACGAGGCTTTGTGTCTAGCACAGAACGCTTAATCGGTTTGATTTGTACAAGCAGACAATAGATGGAGAAAAATATAAAAATGAAACTAACTCTACTTTTAAGGGGAGATTAGAATCCCTATCCCACCAATGTTAAATCGGGTATGACCCATTATCTCATTAAGATATCAGAATCAATTGATTTTTATAGGGTTTAGATGCAGGCTTTTTTCAGTTTATCCAATAAATTTGGGTATTAGGGGAGATGGAACCTTCTTAAATATATCATCTTTTGGTTAAAATTTGAGAAATATTTTTTAATGGACAGTCGTCTTATTATCACCAAAGTAGATTGGAAACAGCTTTTATCCCTTTTAGCTATTGTTCATAGCTTGTGAGGGAGAAAATGTTACTCACAGGAAAAGCCGCTCAGAAAAAAGTTTAGAACACAAACTCGCATATATTTGCAAAGAAAGACAGAAAAACACATTTCTTTAGAATACAGAATCCACCATACTTAACAGTAGTATCAGTTTGTAAGAGAAAACTCCCCCTAAAAGATGGGCTAAGTTTAAGGAACATGAAGTACCGAAAAATTCGCAGTACAAAATGGCAGAGAGAGAGAGAGAGTAACATTTTAAAAGAAATATTTATTTTAAAATGTCACTCAGAGGGAAAACATACGTATCACATTTAAGAGAGGCCACGCCGTAGCTGAGTGGTTAGATCATTCGCTTCTCACCAAGACAGCCCGGGTTCGATCACAGGCAAGTACATGTGGGATTCGTGGTGGACGAAGTGGTGCTGGGGCGGGTTTCCTCCAGGCTCTCCTGTTTCCCCCGCCATTTCATTCCACCGGTGCTCCATCTTCATTCCAGGTATCATCAGTGTCACCGCCTGCGGTGCCGTGTGTGGTAAAAGCTGGCGTTAAACACACACAAAAAAGACATTTAAGAGGACTCTTCACTTAATAAGACTGCATAAGAAAGCTAAAAGTGCCATTTTTTGAAAGTGATAAAAAGCTGTTTGATTGACGATACCCTTAATTGTCGTGTTTGGCAATTAAGTGACGTTTGACAGCCAATTTAGCAGGCGAAACTGTGTTCCATTTCAAGTGCCATTCATAGCACAAATACTGTGTTAAAAACACAGATGTGCTAAAGGAAGAATCAAACTAAACACAAATATAGGTTGGGATCATGAAAACAATCGAGCACTTACCTGAATATCGCTCAGGAGTATTGATGTTGTGGACTACAAATTATGGATACGTGGGTCATTGGCAGTTAAAGGTTGATTTCACCGTTCGGCATTTCAAAAGTTATTTTTTGTTTGTTTGTTTTTTTTCTTTTTCTTTTTTTTTTTTTTTTTTTTTTTTTTTTCCCCAATCTGATAGGTGATCCTAAACAAATTTTTATGCTGAATTCGAAAATAATCTCCATTATCTGACATCACGTCAGGTTTTCAAAATATTCATAAATACCGAAAATGAAATTAAAGGTTTGTGAAATGTAATAAAAAATTACTTTCAACAAGAACTTTGTATGAAAAACTGCGTCATAATTATAATTTGTTATTTGTCACTAATTAATCACTAATTAATAATAATTATAAGCACATTCATAACCTTCCCTCAATATTGCACTTCAAATGTTCTCCTCTTTGACCTTCTTGCATGTTGTTCAGAGCAGTCCCTTTTTAACATCCAACAATAGTTCGCCATCATGTGAACGCTCCACTTCCCTTGATACCTCATTTCCAAATTTTTATATCCTGGTGAAATCTTTCGCCCTATTCCTCACTAAAATCTCCAAAATTATCAGGGAAATAATTCAGATGGGAATGAAGAAAATATACTTTGACACTCATGTTGCGACCAAATTGTTTGAAATTTTGTAGCATCATTTTCACTATGTTAACAAAATTTGTGTCTTTTTTATTTGCAAGAAAATTAAAAACAACATTTCTGAAAGCATTTCAGGCATCCTTCACCTCTCGACTCATAGTATTCTCCAGACTGTCTACCAGTTTTCGAATTTGTGGGCCAACGAATACCTAAACCAGCTGTAATCTTTTTCATTGAATAATGAAGGAAATGTGACGTAAAGGTATTTAAGAACTCACTTTCCTTATCTAGAGTTTTCACAAATTCTTTCATTAAACATAATTTCACGTGGAGATGTGGCAACAATACCTTTGAGGGATCAATCAGAGGCTCACTTTTTATATTTTTTGGCCGGTGTTAAATTAGTCCTGCGTGGCCACTGTTCCCTTTCCCAGTGTACTGACCTTCCTCTGCTATCCCTTTCAAATAAGAAACAAGGATATTTTGTGAAATCAGCCTGCTGACCAAGTAATAGTCCAATAATCTTGAAATCACCACAGGCTAGCCATTGACGGTTTTCGTACTGTAGCATTTGTAATAAAAATTTAACATTTTCACGTGTCTCGGATGAATTTTTCCATTGTGAAGCAAAACACCTTTAAGACTTTTTGAGAAGAATCTATGAAGAACCTCCACTCTTTGGAATTATAGCTTTTGTTATAACATTTGAAGACAGCAGGGATGTTTTGGCAATACACCAAACTTAGGCAAAAAATGGCAACCGTTCCTTCTCACGATGCCTATACCACGAAAAATATGTACCCTCAGCCAATACTTCCTTTTCATTTCTTTTAACCTAGAGCCTAAAAGTTCTGCCGATTCTTTAGGCAAATTTAAATCCCTCACTAAATCATTAAGCTCACTTTGGTTAAAACGCCCATCCTCATCAGAATTGTCTGGTTCCTAAGTATTATCCACCGGAGATTCAGTCTCTGTGCTACTGGATGCAGATGGTAATGTATCCGATACTGTAGATAAACATCTCCAAGAATAAACATTGCATGTCTTAGCGCCATGACAAATGTTTGTACATCCCTTGGGACGGTTATAGTTAGTAGATTTTAATAAATATAAAAATATAAACATAGTAATAGTTATATTATTTCACATTTTAAGTAACAAGTTGACATTATAAGCGGTTGAGCCTTTCTAACAAACGATAAGCACGCGGTAGTATTACTACAGTGCGTGCATTATGGGAAATATTCAAACTAACATTTTGAATTGCAAAAAAATTCTGACGTGGTGCGCGAAAACGGATTTCATTTTTGCAATCAGTGTGAAAATATGATTCAGAAACGCTCATTCACTTAAAAAAAAAGCGAAGTCCATGCAGAGCAGTGTTATGATTGAAAAGAGTGTTTCTAAACGTTTATGAACTTGCCAAATATAAACAAGTCAACATAATCAGGGACACTAAGGTGTCCCAGCTCAAGCTCTACAGTCTACACTATCAACATAAAGGGGAGAAAAATACTACACATTGCCTCAAGGAAATGGCTTTGGGGATAAACACAGGAAGGGCAGCTTATTTTCATTCAAACAACTACCCTTCTGGAAGTGTCGCTAATTAATGACGTACTGTTTGCCTACGCCGGGCCTCTGTCTTTCTCTGTCTGTTCTGTATTCAAAGTTTAACAAATACGAGCCCAGAATACCTTCCAAGAAGAGCGTCTCTTGCTTCGCCTATGCAAAAATCGCCCTTCTACATTCTTCAAGTCCTAAAATATAGAACAATCAAAGGCAAAGGTGTAAAATCAATTATTTTCTAAATACAAGTAAAAATAAAGTGAAAAGGCCCTTAGCCTTCGCTACCAGACTAGAGAGCTCCAATTTATTTATCCTGGCGTCTGTTTTATATGTCAGGCATATGCACATTTTGACTTACTCTGCTACGTATAGTATAGTAGAGGAAGTATTGTATTCCACCCAAAAATTCGATGACGGGATTTTATCGGAAATATATGTTTTGAGGCCTCTTGAATCCGAAAAAGCATTTTTAGAAAAAGGTCGTGTGTGTATCTGTGCCTGTCTGTTCGTCCGTCTGTCTGTCTGTCTGTCTTTCTATCTTTCTGTCTGTCTGTCTGTCTGTCTGTGAACAGCATAACTCAAAACTGAAAGGTCAGTTGAAAACCAAATTTGCTATTTAAGTTTAACGTGTTTCAAGGATGCAACACGAAGATTTTGAAAAAAATTCCTCCACCCTAAACTACCTTTTACATAGAAAATTTGTCGAAAATTTTTATTTTCTTGAAAATTGGCTCTAACGATTTTGATTAAAATACCATATGCTTGAGATATTTTTAGGACAAATGAAATGTATATATTGAATTTTCTGGCTATACCTCATGAAGGATATATACTCTGGATGACTTTTGCATAACTGGTAAACCGTAAGAGATAGACCCAATCTCACTATACACAAAATGTACGTCTTGCTAAAACACACAGTTTATGTCTAAATAATTTTCATTGGAGACTGAACCTTCTCGGAGATATTCCTTGTTTTTTGAGTGAGTTTTGGAGAACTTATACTTCTGTCAAATGGAACATCGTTATTCAGTTATTATATGTTATGTAAAGAGAACGGAATCTCAATGTTTTAAAAGATTTGACTATCGCTCAAAGTTTACTGTACTCCTATTTTCCCCTTGGACCTACAAGGAAATAAGCAATTACATAATTTTGCAAATGTTTTTTCTCAACAAACACGAAGAAGATAAAGGAATAATGGTTAGTAAGAATGGTTAGTACAAGATTAGAGAAAGTCATGTGACTACAAATCATCATATTTTTTCAGTTTTGGTTTACAACAGAATTACAATTTCAATTATACATTTCAATGTATATGTATAAGGAAGCTTTGAAAACCTGAACGTCAATGAATTAAAATGAAATGAACACTACTGGACATAACATAATGAACACTGACATAAAGTGAACCTTATAACAAAGTAACTTAACAAGGTCCACAGGAAAAACCCTTACTAATTATCCGCTTTGATAAGTGCATGTGCACTTTTCACACAAAAATATTTTTTAACAAATAGTTTAGGGCTTGATATAGGTTTCAAATTAATGTAGTGTGTTATATGTAATGCCATGAGTGATTGTCGGTCCGGCTGGCTCAGTTGGTTAGACGCTGGTCTAGTGATCCCAAGGTCGCGGGTTCAAATCCGGCCCTGACCGATGGTTTTTAAGTGTGCTTAAAAACGACGGCTTTATGTCAGTAGATTTACTGGCATGTAAAGGAACTCCTGTGGGACAAAATTCCGGCACACCGGTGATGCTGATGTGATCCTGGCAATTGACAGCGTCGTTATACAATTAAATAATTTATTTTAACCACGAGCGATTATCAATTTATCAAGAGGATTTGACTATCACGAGTTGCATTTATTAAGACTATTTCACGAGCTAGAGGATGATATAGCCAATGAAATGTATTTAAATGCTCTATTGTAATTACTAACCTCTTAAAATAAACATGGAGCCTGTATCCATATATCAGCGTACATTAGCCCGGCCTACAAAGTTCTCATACTGATGCTCCAGTTTTGTAAGGTGTTGGCGGTGTCAGAAGTTGGAGTATCTGCTACTAATTTATAATTTAGTTCAACACCAAATTTGTCATACTGATTTCTAACATATTTCCAATTGTATTCATGTTATTAGGTCTCCCTCTTGGAATTATTTCATCTATTTTAGCATTAAATACCTCACCGAAGTGAATCGGCCATATTTGACATTTGAATAGCGGCTCCGTAGCGTCAAAGTACGTCAGCTGTTTCGAATCTGAAGCGCACTTCAGTTAGATTCTCTAAGCTGATCATAACATATGTAAACAGAGGAGATGATAACTAAAATTGCGAGGAGGTGATAATGAAATGCGATAATTATTTCGCAAATGAAGGCTGTCATTGGTTGAAATTTTAAAAAGTTATGCACATGATTGTTACATTTCAACCAAGTCACGTATGAGTGGAATAGTCTACATATATGCACATATTCAAAGTTCTCTATGCATGAACATTTTGGAAAATGAATTCGGAATGAAAACGCAGGTAAGAGCTGGTTAATTGCATGTTTGCGGTCATCTCATGGCTCCAGAGTCTCTCCAGAGTCCTGGGATATCACCATATCCTGATGAGTAAAATAATAACCACGTTGTAACATCAAAAACAAAAAAGGGGGGGCTACGACCGGGATGTAGAGCCAATGCGCAGCCAGGAAGATGTTTTGAACACACAATATGAACTCATAATAAAGAATAACAGCCATTATAAAGAGAAATTTAATGAATAAGAAATTTCCAGCTAAACATAAAAAGCGGACCCATTATACCAATTTCGTCTATCATCATCATCAATTATCATTATCATTATCATTATCATTATCATTATCACATTATTATTATTATTATTATTATTATTATTATTATTATTATTATTATTATTATTATTATTATTATTATTATTATTATTATTATTATTATTATTATTATTATTATTATTATTATTATTATTATTATTATTATTATTATTATTATTATTATTATTATTATTATTATTATTATTATTATTATTATTATTATTATTATTATTATTATGATTATCGTTATCGTTATCGTTATCGTTATCGTTATCGTTATCGTTATCGTTATCGTTATCGTTGTCGTTGTCGTTGTCGTTGTCGTTGTCGTTGTCGTTGTCGTTGTCGGTGTCGGTGTCGGTGTCGTTGTCGTTGTCGTTGTCGTTGTCGTTGTCGTCGTTGTCGTCGTCGTCGTTGTCGTTGTCGTTGTCGTTGTCGTTGTCGTTGTCGTTGTCGTTGTCGTTGTCGTTGTCGTTGTCGTTGTCGTTGTCGTTATCGTTATCGTTATCGTTATCGTTATCGTTATCGTTATCGTTATCGTTATCGTTATCGTTATCGTTATCGTTATCGTTATCGTTATCGTTATCGTTATCGTTATCGTTATCGTTATCGTTATCGTTATCGTTATCGTTATCGTTATCGTTATCGTTATCGTTATCGTTATCGTTATCGTTATCGTTATCGTTATCGTTATCATTATCATTATCATTATTATTATTATTATTATTATTATTATTATTATTATTATTATTATTATTATTATTATTAAACTAATACTTTCTAATTTGGAGAGCTGGTTTATTCCACGGTAAACTGCTGGTTTATGGGATTCCAATTAGCATTTTGAGTATGGCGATCCACGAAATATATATTCAGTACACTTTGACAAACCTCGTGGCTGGTATGGGAATTGTAATGTATCAATCCTTGTTTTCTCTAACTTTAGATTATTGTAAAGTTTAATTGAGTACTACGGCCATCCCACTGAGGATGTTCGACGCAGCTTCGAACGAAACGTCTGGAAGGAGAATTTTCACTTGACCACGGCCCATAAGCCCGGATAATCATTTTCACCGCCCGTAAAAGCTTTCGCAATTTGATTTAGCTGAGTTTGTTTACCATGGAACTTATTCACCTTCATTCAAGGCTGAGAAATTTAAGATCGCTAGCACATTTATCTACAAATATAAGATTTGGGACTACCGCCATCGACACCGCAACCGCAAACAGAACGGAATTTGAAAGCTTTAAAATATTTGACTATCGCTCAAAGTCTACCGTATGTTCCCATATTCTCCTTGTATCTACAAGAAGGTAAACAATAAAATAATTTCTGCAAATGTTTATCTGAACTAACACGAAGAAGATATGGGAATAAGAGTTTGTAAGAATGGTTAGTACAAGAGTAGAGAAAGTCATGTGAGTGCAGCACATCAGATTTTTAAATTTTGCGTCTGCAAATATACAGAAAACGTATAGGTGATACACTTCAAGTTTATTACTCTAAAAGGAAATTTGTCCTACATCTGTGAGGCTCCAACAATAAAGTGGAAAAATTCTAAGTCATAGTGAACGGAATTACAAAGTTTAAAGCCAGATAAAATGTCAATGGTAATGACTAAAAAAGGTCGTTAAGGCGTCGTCAATTCTTTTCAACTTTGTGCGCAATAACAAAAAGTTGCGTTCTCCTTACAAATCTTAATTTCAACGTCGTAGGTGCATAACACTTCAAAATACTTTATTCATGGTTAAGATTTAATCAAGCTTTTTTTCCAAGCAAGTTACCCTCAGTCATATTATAATGCGGCGCTTTAATGTTAATGCTAAGTAGAGGGAATATTTTTGCCTCAGAGAGATTTTCTCTCACACTTCTTTTCCACAACCGCAAACAGCACCCACTAAGCGCAGCTTATTTCCCACTGCTAGTTTTATTTTGACCTAGGAGAACAAAGAAAGAATGTCCATGGCAGCTTCGTATTTAACGCAACACGGAATAACAAATTACACTGCTAACAGTACTGAAATTGTGGCGTACCGGTGTCAAATTATTTAAACGGCTATGAAACAGTATATGAATTATAAGTTTGGAATTGTCCTTAGAAGTTACAAACTCTTAGGGGATGGAAAAGTAGAGCGCTGGATATTTGTATCGCATTAGTACAAATAATACGTGTAAAATGGCTATTGCATTTCATAACTACACATGCGCGGATCATGTTTTCCTTAGAACATGTCCATCTTGTTATGGTTAACAGCATACTATGTTTACGGTAACCAACAGAATGCTTTCTAATCATCGTTTGTTCACCAGCTCATGGTCCCTGGCACGAATGCAGCCAGTCAGTAGGTCAGTAATCAGTTGTAGGTATACAGTAATATCGGAAGCTTTATTTGTGCTTCCGTTTGGGTTTACGGCTATAGTGCCAACCTTGGCATGTGTATTTACTCTAGATTACAGCAACGAAGTTGCTTAAAGTTGCGCAACTTTTTTTTTTTTTTTTTTTTTTTTTTTTTTTTTTTTTTGTTTAATGACGCTGTAAATTGCTAGGATCACATCAGCGTCGCCGGTGTGCCGGAATTTCGTTCCGCAGGAGTTCTTTTACATGCCAGTAAATCTACTGACATGGAGCTGTCGTTTTTAAGCACACTTAAAAACCATCGGCCTAGGCCGGGTTTGAACCCGCGACCTTGGGATCAGTGAGCCAGCGTCTAACCAACTGAGCCACCCAGACCGACAAGCGAACACCGAAGTGATATTTTAGCCTGATTGGTCACAAAAATTGATTTTTTTGTATTTTTTATTTTTATTGTAAGAAATACACCATACCTTAAATAATGTATCTGCAATGTTTTAATGCGCTAGGGAGGGGGAAACACATTTTGCACGCCATTTAAAAGTGTTGCGACTCTGCCTCCATGTTAACCTTAAACTTCTTTTTTCTCGGAAACGACTTTTTTTTTTCTCTCTCTCTCTTGCTACAGATCTAAATTTTCGCTGTTTTTATAACATTTTCACACTTTGCGGTATTAAAAACGTTTTTAAGAAAAAATATTCCCTATATCAACATTTCCATACATTATGTTGTTACAAAGTTAATAAGAGATACAGTTTTGAAAGAACTCATCTAGATGCTCAACGCAAACTTGAGCGAAACGTCAGGAGCAATTCCTACACGTCAACCAAGGCCTACAAGCCCGGAAGATATTTTATTCCAAATTAAAAAATCAACTCTGTCATTCAACACCTGTTTGAGGAGATAGATTTGTATTATACCCCATCAAATTGATATAAATTAATTAATAGATCGTGAATGTGGTTTCATATTGGAATGAAAATTTGGCACCACAGTTCTTTTTTTGCTAGTAATACCTGTGCAAAAAATTAAGTCTCTAACTTCTATACTTTAGAAAATCGCCTTTTTGACTTAGGTGTGCCCTTAAAGCCCAGCTCTGAAATGACTTTCCAAACCTAAATTCGTCTCCATTGAAAATCTATCTTTTCTCAAGCAGTAGGCAGCAATTTATTTACAGCAGGAACACGTAGAAGTCATATGCAATTCTCCGAATTACACGCCTATCAAAAGCATCTACATTCACTGCAGTGTATGCAGGTCTTGCTTTCCGATGTTTCCCTGGGGTCGCTAGAACACTTTTTTCACCATCTACACTTAAATTTTGCACCTGTTTGCAAATTCGTTTGATTGTTGTTTCTGAAATCCCGGTATAAACGGCAGCCCTTGCACTTGCTTGACCCAGTGGAAGTTTTATACACTGGTTCCTAGCTTCCTCACCACATCTCTCAATTTTTGTTGCATTAGGTCAGTTTTTACAAAGTATTTTACATCTTCTGACAGCCAAAATTTCATATAAATTTACACATTGCTTATATAACTGTAAATTTTGCTCCCTAATTGTCAAAAACCATTTCTTCTCTGTTCATCCATTGTCCCTCTTTTAAGTGCCTATCTCTCATTGCCTCCAAACTTCCATGTTTCCATGTTTCGGCCCTTTTTTCTTCTTCTTGTTGGGATAAGTTCATAAGCAATTTTTGGTATTCTGTCTTCCTGCATTCGCATTACATGGCCAAATCAAGTTAACTGTTTAATTGAACTATCATATAGGATATTTTATTTTACATCCATCTGCTGCCTTATAATATTGTTTCTAATCTTCTCTGTTCTTGATATCCGAGAAGATCGTCTCCAATAATTCGTCTTTAAAGCTAAAAATTTCCTTTTATGCATGGTTTTAAGTTGCCATACATCTGATCCATATAAGGCTGTACTACTAATGATAGAGTTATAAATTTTATATTTTGTTTCTTTTGTTTTTGTTTATAATTCCATTCAAATGCAAGATTGCTGTCTTTCGTTTCTTTAATCTGATCTTAAGTTCCAAATCTTTTTCCATCACTTGTAATTTTAACACCCAAATAATTATATTCATCACAATGCTTTATCACCTGATGATCTTTAAATATCAAATTTTGTTAATTTCCTCCCATTAACATATAATTTTACTTTCCAAATTAAATTTCAGACTCCATTTATCATATTCCTCAATCATCTTTCTGCGCATATATTCTAAATCGCCATATTCTTGTGTCAATGATATCTGGTCTTCTGCAAAATGAAAGCATTAAATTATACCGTACTTTCACCAATCATGACACCCATACTACCAGATTTGTTCTTCCAATCACACAGTGCTTGTTCCATATAAATTTTGAATAATGTTGGCGATAAACGGTATTCTTTTCTTAATCCTTTAGACACTTCCAAACCTAATGTCAATCCCTCAATAACATTCCTAATTATTTCCCCTCCTTCAGAATGAGTCACTCTTTTCTCTTTACATCCGACATATCACTGGTGACTCGTACGATTTTACAACTGCAAGTTAACAGTGAGTAAACATAGACTGAATAGCATTCGAGGCAAGGTTGGCAACTTAAGCAGCACCTTCAGC
This sequence comes from Tenodera sinensis, assembly GCA_030765045.1. Classification (NCBI taxonomy): domain Eukaryota; kingdom Metazoa; phylum Arthropoda; class Insecta; order Mantodea; family Mantidae; genus Tenodera; species Tenodera sinensis. The sequence continues at coordinate 26,785,980 of CM060962.1, read as the reverse complement.
AGAACAGCATTTGCGAGGAAGTTTACAAAACTCTGTTACACTAGGTAGAATGTTTCTCCTCTCCCCTTCGATCCTCTAAGACCATGAGCTGGTGAACAAACAGTAGGTAACTTTCGATGGATACGTTTTATGGTATAAAACGTCACCACTGAAAAACAAAATACAAGAGCAGCCAGTTCGGTGGTGACATCACTAGCACGAGACAGAACATTAGGTCTGCATGTGGTGTTTAAGAAATATCAAAAGATATGTGGAACAAATTTTTAATACGATCATCTACTAGAATCGCGTTATCCTGCCTGTGCTTGTATATGAAACAGCCCATCAACCGCAGCAAACACCAAGTTAAAATTCTCTATATACAACTTTGTCAGCGGATTTCAACTCTGATTAAAAATCGGTAGTTTCCATTTATAGCGTCCTAAAATTGCCTCCAGTTTTGGACGAATCACGGTTGCGGTTTTATACATAGAGTTTGAAGGACATTTATTATTTTGAATTTGGCCTGTAATAAGCCAAATTCAAGGTAGTGTGGTATGTTGACCTCTAAATTGTTTCAATCTTTAGGTGAACCATCTTACAAATGGAGCTGTCATTTTATGTGCACGGTGAATTATAACGAAAAATTTAAAAATTGTTTTACTTGGTAGGAAAGTGACTGCTTTGTATGAAGAACCTTCTAATATTTTCGAGTGACGATTTTTTGATGAACCAATGCATTTATGGAATTGAAATGTGTATAACAAAGGCTCTGAACATTTATCACATTTTAAATTCCTTCACATCGACACGAAATTAAGGGTAGTTTATACGGAGAGCATACTAAAAACAGACTAAGTCCGGTAAGCACCCGAAATAATGACGAAATACTTCAAATATACCTAAAATGTAACGCTATATGTACGTTTATATGTTTATTATTTCGTTTAGTCCTATGTAATCATTGGTTAATTAAGTAGGCACAAATAAAGTATCAGCATGGTTAACCATTTATATGGAAAATCAAACTTCATTTATTCCAATTTTTGAAAGGAAACAAGTTGATACTAACACAAACGATTCTTGCAAAACAACTTTAGTATCTGTGGTGAATAATGCAATTTTACTCAAATAATTTCAGACACGACTTGTGTGTAAATATTTGTGGATTCTACAGGCATTTTATTCAATTATTTTAATTATACAATAAAAAATGTTTAGATAATAATTATCTGCGAATTATATCACTTTGCACTGTGTACAGAGTCAATTTACCTTATGTATAAATCCATTAGTAAATGAAGCACACAAACGAGAGTCAAGGTAAATGATCTAATTATTGCTCTTTCGGTGGAAACAAACATAGGGAAATTATACCGCTTTTTAACACACTCTCAGGACAAACTGTAATGCTTTTGCAACTTTTGCCACAGAAGCGCTTTTCAATGGAAGTATTTCTTGTTAAGCTTCACTTATCACAAAAATGTGCTTTCTGAAGTACACTCTGTCCATTTAAATGAATCTTTAGCAAATTAGCTACAGTATTCTCCGCTAAGGCCACAATATTCAGTAAAATTAAAAGCTATAAAGTCTATAAAAGCAAATAACACCAATCTGCCTTACCTTTTTTTAACATAACAGTTTTCCTTATACGACACGCCCAAATGTAGATAAATAATTCATATGTGCAGCGGAAAGGAAACATTGGATTTCAAGTGAAAACGGTGGTTTAAAATGTATTAAAATCTCTGTTTAATTAATAATTCACCGCTTTATTTTTCTCAATTTTACGTTATCTGTTATGTGGAGTAAGTAGGGGAAGTATTATATTCCACCCAAAAATTCTATTCCGAGAATTCACGGGAAATACATGTTCTGAGACTTTCTGAATCCAAAAAAGAATGTTTAGAAAAATGTCTGTGTGTGTCTGCCTGTGAACAGCATAACTCAAAAACTCAACTTCGGTTAAATGCCAAACTTAGTATTTAAGTTTAGCATCTTCCAGCGATGCGACACCAAGGTTTTGAAGAAAATTCCCCCACCAGAAACTATCCTTTACATGGAACATTTCTTTCGAAAATGTCTATTTTCCCAAAAATAGCCCTAACGATTTTGATTAAAATACACAATGTTTAAGACATATTCATGCCAAATGAAGTATCTCTCTTGAATTTTCTGTGAATAGCGTCTGAAGTACTCTTCAATATGGATGACGTTTGCATAACTGGTAAACTGTAAGAGACAGGATCTTACTACACAAAAATGTTGATCACACACAATTTATATCATACAGTTTTATGGAATGCGCACTTCGGTGATATTCGTTGTTATTCGTTTTTCTATGTCCCGGACATGCAAAACCATCACATAGCGACCAGCTCTTAAAAGATTTGACTATTGCTTAAGCTTACTGTGTTCTCCTATTTCCATTGTACCAATAACGAAATATATATGACCATTCCTAGAAAGGTTTATCTGGACTAACATGAAATACAGAGAGGAATAAGCGTTTTAGACGTATTTTGGACAAGAATGAGTAGAGAAAGTCATGTGAGTGCACACATTAGGTTTTTACATTATTAGATGCAATTTAAGAAGTGGTGGTTGCGGAGTTAGTACTTCTGTGTCAGGGAACTGCCTGGTAAAACAAAGAAATGCGAATTGTAAACCTTTTGTATGATCCACAATTACATCAAGAACACGCTCAAGTGCAATACAATGGTTTGCTTGACAACAGAAAACACTAGAAGCTGAAGGAAGTGACTGCAAGTTGTAAGTTTGGAACATTACTATACAATGTGTCCCATTTAATCAGCACAAATAACAGGTGTGAATATCTCCTACATTAATAGTAACAGACGCAGATTTTATGTTAGAAAAATTCACAGTTTCAATAGATTTCCAAATGCGTGCCCGTGATGGCCCAAACAATATCGAGACGATATTCACCTTCTATGGGCTCTGCAACGTCACAGCTGTGACGGAAGCACAAGCCACTTTGTCCACCTCCTGTAGTTAGCTTAGTCCTGTACTTAAGTTCGAGAAACAAGGGTTTTTACATACTCCAAGGAAATAAATCTCCGGGATTCAAATCTGGTTACCTCGGAGATCGCTTAGTAGATCTTGAGTTTCCGAACCATCTGTTTGGAGATTGTATGTTAAGATGGTCTCGAACATGATTAGAGTAATGTGGAGAGACCCCATCTTGTTGAAAGAAGAACCCAAACTGTGTTTGAGGAGGTACATACTTTCCAGTATATTTAGATACGTTTTTCTGTCACTGTGCTTTCAGCAAACAAGAAAGGTACGATTACAGTATCATAAGTCAAAGCACATATTCCGTTATGATGTGTGAGTTTTCTTCTCTTCAGATTCTACAGTTATGTCGATGCCCTTTACCAGACGTGTAAATATGGCTTTCGACAATGTAACATTAGTCCATTGTCATTATCAATGTGAGTTAACATTAAATTGGGGAACTCGTCCATTTCGGGTTTATCATTTGGTTGCAGCTTCTGTACACTTTGGATTTTGTGTGTTTTAATTGGAAATCTGTTATGCACAATTTTGTGAACAATAATGCCCAGTTCTAAAATGGCTTGGCAAATTGATTTCTGTAGACTGTGCCTAAGTTTTCGTTTAACATCTTCAGCGACATCTACAGGCACAGGGTTTTGCCAACTCCCTTCTCTGTTAGTTCAGAACATATTTCTATACGCTGGCTATACCATTTCACAGCACTATGACGCTCTGGAATCATTGAGACACATTCCTGCCTAAATCTTAGCACTGCAGTTGGTAACTGCCATCCCAGCAAGCAATAACATGTCACTTTCTGCTGAGTTGCGAATTCCGCCATTTCAATTCTACGTGTTGTCCTACTACGTTCAAACGCCTTAGAGTCATGCTTTTTATTGTTACAAAAATTTGCAGAGTTTCTAAAGTGGAGGATAAAAATCGTATTGGCAACTTAATCGAGTAAGGAGACATTCACACTTATTATTCAATGGGATAACCTGTGTAACCATTCCAAGTATCAGCGTAACTTCTGGTCAGTATTCTGGTGGTAATGGAAGGCAAAGTGAATTACATTCATGGCCGTTAGTACATGTGAAGGCCTATCGATGGAAACATATGCCAGTCATAAGTACCAACATTATCCTACACCTAACACACAGTGTTCTATACTGAGAAGTGAGAAATGAGGCACTAATAAATGTTTTTCAGTGCAAAATTAGCGGAAAATTGTGTTGTATGAGATATTTGGCACCGAATTTCTATTCTTCATATTAGAACTAAATTAACCGTCAGTAGTCCAGCAGGCGGTTGAAGGGGAAGTGAAGTGGGTACAGTAAATATGCATGAGTGCTCACAAGCACAGTGTGGTATATTCTTTGTTTTAAAAACATGAATAGCAAAGTTCTTTACTAAGCAGCATATATCCATATTATCCATCTCTTACAATGAACTGTAGAATGTCGGCTCTGGTGAAGACATCAGATCTTTTGCTTGTATCACCAATAACGACTTATCGTAGTCTGATGTAGGACATTCTATGAGAAAATTAATGCATCAGTTGACAGCTGTTAGATGAAGTTCTGATTGCCAAGAACACTTTTAATGTATGTATACACTAAACTTATGACCTTTCCGTAAGAGATTTAGTTGAGATGGCTCAGATATTTTAAGTAATTGGTTCTCTCGATCTCTCCGTCATAGAATATGTATTTTGTCTCAACCGGAGTAGAAGTACAGGTAACGGATACCCTCTATAACGAATAGTTTGTGGTCTGTCGTAAAAGAAAGAATGTTGTAGTCAACAGTTAAACGTTGGTTATATTGCAAATAAGCATTGATCTCGCTTACAGCAAACCCTATGACAAAAATAGAAGTAAAATACAGCTATCAAACAAAGTTCACCTTAAAGTGTGTTATTAGCAATTTAAATGTCTGCCTGTAAGCCTAGCTAATCTGCAAAATTGTAGTAAAAAGGATAAACTTTGCCTAGTTTTAAGTGAACAAGTCATTGAAGGGAGGCCTCAGGAATCCGCCGAATTTTATAGAAGAAAAAGTAGTATTATGAGACGGGGTTGGAATGTGGGATAGCTCATTTATTCTGAAGTTACTCTCGGCATCTCGTGGTGACATAGCTAAACCACACCAGAAGCCCGTTTAAACCTGCAGGTAATGTGGCCAGTCAGTGAGCTGAGAACTGTGGTTGCTGAAGGACAGAGGACATTATTGCTTTTTGTGGTGTGAAAAGTTTTAAGAGAGGAAGATTTTATGTGCTATTGCGAAAAATCCATGTCGGGTGAAACGATTAATCTTTTTACGTTTACCTATAAATTTATAATTAAATATTATTATACATACCTAGTTGGTTAACGTGTAAGAGCGATGTTAGGTAATGTGCTGTAAAGTGAATGGTGGTAATAGGGACAAGCAGAACTCAGGTGAGAATTCTCAGAAAGGATGAAAAAGCCTTCTCTTTGTGCCTCTAAAGGAATAATTTTCCTACAGTTTCAGACGAAGTCCAGCCACCAGCAAGTAAATGTGCCTTAAAGCTAAAAGAAGTCTCGTATTCAGATAATAATCTTTGAATTCAGATGGTACATATATCTCCATCTCTTTAGGTGAATTACTTTTAGTAACACCAACTAAAGATTACGCGCCTAAACAGGGGAAACCTGAATGCATTTTTGTGATTCAGCAACATAAGAATATCAGAAATTTGGATCAAGTGTAACGATTGCGGCAGATGGGCGCAACTGGACTGTTGTGCTTGTGATAACAGTTTCAGTTGTGATTTTTGTGCTAAAAATGTTTGTGCTTCTTAGGAGTTATTGTAACTCTAAGCATTTTGAAATTCAACTCAGAAGACTAAGTAAAGAACTTTAATTACCGTATTTGTTGTGTTCAACTTCCTTATAAGTTTGAAAATACAAGCATATATTACACTTTTTACGACTGATGGTGCATTGAATTACCCCTTGTCACATAACGCCACCTAAATTTAAAGATTTTCAAAAATGCTACATTTTTTCAGAAGTTTGTCAATATAATGTAATTTGTATCATTCTGCACTATAGGTCATGGGGATCTGGTCTGGTAGGATCTCGAAAAAAAGTTACAAAAATTGTCATGGATTTTAGGATTTATGGACAAGTAAAGAAGACTGTTCTATAAAATCAGATTTTCCTTTAGTAAATAAGTTGTATATTGGCATAAAAGTGCAAAAATGGGCATGTATATGCGCCAAATGCCTTTTAAACAGCATAAATTCAGAAACAATGTTATTTTGGCATTATAATTTTTAAACTCTCTTTTCTCAGGTTTTCATTTTTCAGCACAGTTATTTTCAAATTGCTACACACTATGTAACGCACTAAGCTTTGTTCTTGTCTCCTTATATCAGCAGGATAAAAAAAGAGAAGCATTTTCGCTAATGTGTTGATGTGAAGCTATTCAACATTAGTACTCAATTATTTACAATTTTAAAGCAAACAAATTAAGTGTCACATCAATTAGCGTTGATTTTCCCCCAAACTAGTTGACAGCGCTCGCAGTTGGATTCAGCATGCTTTCGGATCTTATACAGGCAGCCTTTAGGGGCACAGTACCTCGTAAGAAAAGCTGCAACCCATAAAAGTTCAGCAGTACTTTCTCGTGACCTGCATTTCTCCAACCTCCTTTATCACATCTTCAGAATGCCTGAAATCCACTGCACAGTTCCAACAGCTCGCGTTTCTCTGAACAACCTGTCCGTGACAGCTTAACCGGTGTTATAGACAGTCCTATGAACGAGGGTGCTATTCCTGGTAAAGAGAATACACCGACAAAGTTCTTACTTTAATAGGATAAAGTCGTATTTCTGTTTCTCCAACTCACCGGCATTTAGTCATGATAAAATGTTTACCCGTCATTAATTAGCATTTTCAACGTAAGTTGCGGCAAAGAACGTAAAACGAACTCAACCTCTACATTTGTATCTTCAATATATTAATCGATTGGCAGGCAACGAATGCGACGTTTCATTTCGAACTTTCTAATCGAAAAAGAAAATAGTTACTGCAATTTTAGATGTAAGTGATAAACAAAGCACATAAATTAGAAATAACTACATATGAAACAAAACCAGTTGAATTTAAAGGCATATATCCAGTTCGGTCAAAATAGTTTTAGAAAATAAAAATTGAGCAAGTGTCAAAATGTAATGTTCTCGGATATGAAACAGCATACTGAACAGAAGGAGATATTGAAAAATAATTAAATAAGTTCAGCTACATTAGAGTAACAATGACTTGAACCTTAAAGAATAAAGCAAGGAACGTTTCCACAATGAAACTATATAAAACAATGGATGTCCCAATTTTAGCATACCGTTCAGAAACATGGATAATGATGGCACAACATAAAAGAAACATACAAATAGCGGAAATTAAATTCCTTAGAGCCATAGTTGGATATACAAGACTAGACAAAAAACAAAACGATCAATTCGACAACAATTGAAAGCAGAAGAGATTAAAGAAAGCAATAAAAAATACAGAACCAATTGGAAACAACCTTAAATAGAAAGGAAATAGAAAGGAAGGAAATAGTTTCCTGCTATTTTTGGACTTCTATCAAACACAAGGACAAAGCAACGTAGGAGACTGAGGAAAGGGCGGGAGGTGGAGGTGGAGCCGAAACGGGCTAAATGTCCTAAGCCGTGTTGATCAAGGAGAAAGAAGGAGTGGTAAACAACTCCAATTCCCTACACATCCAGTATCTCCAGAAACCGTCATCGTGTAGTGATGCGACGTTATGCGATTGGAACCTTTCAAGGAGTAATAGAACACGTGAGTGATTTTAGATAGGAGGCCATATTAAATAAGTACTGGGTTTCATGTGTGATTGCTTCGTTATTATCTCAGTGCATAGAAGCATGTCTCACAATGCTAACAAAGATGCAACTCGAAGATTTTCATCACAATCTCCCCCACCCCAAACAAACGTTCACATGGATCGTTTTACGAATTGTTCTTTATTTTCCTAAGGTTTGCTCAAACAATTTTAATCATATACAAGTTCTTAGCGGCACATATAAACGCAGATTTTTGTACTGGTAATTGATGAGAGGGTAGTGTAAAATATTACGTCTATATCTGCTTCATTTGCGGACTTAAAGAGTTTTACGTATTAATAGTAAAAGGTCCTTCAACAAGTGTCCTATCTTTGAACTTAAATAAAACACGTTCTATAAATGATAGAGGTTTATTTATTTTTTATCTTGGAACATAATGCCATTACGTGTGGAAGAGAATGTCTGCTAAGTGACCGCCGCGTTGGGTTGCGCGTATACGGTTGACCCAATGTTCAATGACAGAAGAACGCAAATTAGGTCCAACTTCACGAATAACACGCGTGATGTTATACATGAGATCATTTACTGTTTCTAGCTTGTTGGCATAAACCCGAGATTTAACATAACTCCACAAGAAGCAATCCAACGGCGTTAAATCACATGGTCTCGGGGGCGAGTTAACATCACCACCATGGGAAATTATGAAACCTTTGAACTTCTCCCTCAAAATATCGATTGTTTCGAGAGCAGTATGACATGTGGCACCATCTTGCTGGATCCAGATGTTTCTGAGATCCATACCATCCAATTGAGGCCAAAAGTAGTCCCTTACAAGAGCCCGGTATCTTTCTCCATTGACAGATAGAGTTTCTCCATCTTCATCTTGGAAAGAATATGGACCAGTAGTTCCACCATAACAAACTCCACCCACAGAGTAAACTTTTGCGGATGAAGTGGTCGTTCTTGAATCTGCAGTGGGTTGTGATTGCTCCAATAGCGGCAATTTTGTTTGTTAACAAAACCATCCATTCAAAAGTGGCCTTCGTCGCTAAAGATGACTTTTTGACAAAACCCGGGTCAGCTTCTAATTGCTCCATAGCCCAGTCAGCAAATAAACGGCGCAACCTATGGTCGTTGGGCTTTAGTTCTTGAGTTCGCACCATTTTGTAAGTGTGCAACTTCACGTCCAGATGCAGAATTTGCCAAGTTGTGGTCGGCGAATGCCCCAATAATTCTTGCACTCGACGAGCAAATAATCTTTCCGTTCTCGCGTACTCTCACGAACGGTGCCTACATTTTCGTTGGAGCGCTTACGTCGATTACGTACACGCGTTCTTTGATCGCTGACAAAACCACGTCTTTCAAATGTATCAATCAAAAACCGAATCGCTCTCTCGCTCTGTACTACTCCAACAATCCTTGCAGAAGCACACAGATACGTGTTACCAAGAGAGGAAGTTGCGTCACGCTCTAGGCTCGTCGTCGAGGAAGTGTATGTAGCCACGACGCTTATGGAAGAAGAACCCCATCTCTTTTTCCTCCTAGCTAGCCAGCGAGCTCCTCTTTCCCTTTCTAATTCCTAGAAATCCATCTACTAGAAGCTGTATTGTCTCCCTTTTGCATGTATAATTCTTTTAACCACCCAACTAGCTGGAAGGGCACAGCATCAACAATTCTAGGAGTTTGTACCTGATCCCTAATGATCCACTCGGTCATGCTCTGTAAACTAATTACCTAACGACCTTTTTCTACTGCAACAGAAAAGCAATTCCCTATACAGGATCATTTTACACATGTAAACTTTATACAATATATCCCTTTCATTTTATACGATCTCCCTACTGCACTATCTTCTCTTTCAATCAATTAATTATCAATCCCATTTCATTATACCCCTATCCTCTAAAAAGGACTGTTTACTTTCTGAAATTAATTCCTGTAAGAATACCACTTGCTATTTGACGAGGTTTTGGAAGTATAGGTGTAGTGTACTGATCCATTTCAAAGTATATTTCCTGTTCTTCTGATATATTGGCTTCTTGTACTGTGAAGATATCTATATCTTGGTCTTTTAATATTTTCATTAGCTCTTGTTTTTTTAGGCTGGGACATGCCTCCTGCATTCCATTGTAGAATTATTAAAGTATTGGAATTGTTGTCATGAAATTTGCCTAAAGATATCTCCACCCGGAGATCCGATTGGGGGACAGTTTTAACTCCGGAATGTTTATCTTTAGGACTCATACTCATGTATGTGGCTTTAATGTAACTGTTTTCTTAACGGGCACCAGTTTTACAATGAGGCAGTTACATCACCCGACTTAAACCCTAATTTGGCAAGGGGGACCACACCTATCGTTGGTCAACGGGTCTATCGGACCTAGCCGGGAGGACTAAATAGGTGGTATTTAGATCCACCGACCTTCCCCTCATGTGCCTCTGAAGGACGCTGTTGTGCTGTGATAGGCCAGCACATAAGTAAATGACATTTCCTCCATTTTAGATGAAACACCCCTGCGATTTGGTCAAATTCAGTAAATTTTCTCATTCATACCTACAAGAAATAGAAACAAATGCCAAAGATAAAAAATGGATTACACTACTTTCCAACCCAGATATAATCCCCCAGAGACCAAGGAAAACAGTGGTTGCAGCCTTCCGACTATTGGCAAATCACGACTGCTTAGCAAGTCATCTCTACAGAATAGGTATCTCAGCTTCACCAATATGTGTCCTGTGTAACGATCCAGCAGAAATGAACGAAGACCACTTGAAGACCTGTGAAGCATTAAGATCAGAAGAAACTACAGTCAAAAGTTTTGGAAAGCACGAATGCTAATGGCTTCATTGCCAGATGCAAGGCACTACAAAACAACAACAACTTTCTGAAATTATAATTTCAGCATCAAGATATACGTTTATAGTAACATCGATATAAATAGCCAGATTATTCAATAGAGCGCTGACATAGGATAATTGGTATCATTGATATAATGTTACAGTAAAGTCCAATTAGATTTAATTGGAACTCCTATGCAGTTTTACGAAACCTAATCACTCCCCGAGTGAATTGCATCAGAAAGTTAAATGCTTGCTCTACCGAGTTAGTCAACGAAAAGGAACACAAAGCAAATATAAAATAATAGACGATAAGGCAATCCAAAGTTTCACTTCAAGCTAAAATAGTAGCTGAAATACCCGAATTGCCCGTGGTTTGACGATTTTAGCCCTACAACAAGAACTCAAAATACACAAAATAAATAAACAAAAATACCGGGTAAGCACTCTGCAAAGGCACTGTTGAACAACACCAAATACCACAGGAAGCAAAACAAGCACAGAAAGCTGTGTAAATGTAACTCGTATTTCTATGTCAATCATACAGAAAATTCTATGAATTCTTTGTAAAAGAGGGAGCAGAGAAAGAAATGCGATTGTGTTTCGTAAAAGAAATGTGAGTAAAGAAATGCGTTGCATTTCAATTTCTAACATTACAAAACTGTATGAATTAAATTGTTTGTAGAAGGAGTGGAGAAAAAAGCGCGTATAGAAAATGGTGTGAATGAAATGTGTGGCACTTCTATTTCAGTCATAGATAACTGAATTGTATATTCAAAGGCAAGTAAGGAACGATATGTGATGGTATTTCGTAAAAGAAAATTGAGTAGAAAAATTCGTGTGAATATAATATGCGGAATTTCTATTTCAATCATAGAAAATTGTGTGAGTACTGTGTTCAAGAGCAAGTAGGGTAGGATATGTGAATGTACAGTAGAGCCGTGATTATCCGAACCCCGATTAACTGAGTTCCGGGTTAACAAAGTTCCCAAGTTATTAAACTTCTCACAAAATCAAGAAACTTTACCCATAGCGCATGGCGATCTCATTCCTGCACAGCTAGCTTAAAGAAAAGTATTTTGTTATTTAACAACGCTGTTAATTGACAGGGTCACATAAGGGTCACCGGTGTGCCGGAATTTTGTCCCGCAGGAGTTCTATCACATGCCAGTAAATCTACTGACATGGAGCTGTCGATTTTAAGCATACTTAAAATATGTGTGTAAGGGTGTTTTTTGTAGTGTTTAACGCCTGCTTTCACTACATACAACACCGCAGGTGGTGACAGCGATGATACATGGAATGAAGGTGGAGCACTAGTGAATGAGCTGGCGTGGGAAACCGGAAAACCCGGAGGAAACCCGCCTCAGCTGCTTCGTCCACCAGGAATCCTACATGCGGTTGCCTGGGATCGAACCCACCGGCCCGCTTTGGTGAGAAGCGAATGGCTTAACCACTCGGCTACGGCGCCGCCGTGTGTGTGTGTGTGTGTGTGGGTGTGTGTGTGTGTGTGTGTGTGTGTGTGTGTAGGGAGGTATGCAGGGTATGCACGTTGTGAGGCAGTGCAGGTAGTGGACGTAGTGACTGTAAGGTAAGGTAAGCTAACGTAGGCTAAGGTAAGCTAAGGTAAACTAAGGTAAGCTAAGGTAGGCGAAGGTAGGTCAAGGTAGGCCAAGGTAGGCAAAGGTAGGCAAAGGTAGGCAAAGGTAGGCCAAAGTAGGCCAAGGTAGGCAAAGGTAGGCAAATGTATTCAAAGGTAGGCCAAGGTAGGCCAAGGTAGGCCAAGGTAGGCCAAGGTAGATATGTCATGGAATGTCACATCATGGAATGTCACGCTACGTCGCGTCATAGATTGACGCGTCATGGAATGTCAAGACACTTCATGGAATGTCAAGTCACGGTATGAAATGCCATGACACAGCACGATGCGTCATGAGATGTCACGCCATGCCATGAAATGCCATGTCACACCATGTTATGGAATGTCACGCGTCATGTAACGTCACAATGACACGTCATGGAATATCACGACGACACGTAATGCAATTCAACGACTACATACCATGGAAAGTAGCGTCACACCTTGGAGTGTCTCGTCATGGAATCTCACGTTTCGACACGTCATGGAAGTTAATATCACGTCATGCCATGGAATGTCATAGAGTATCACGTCATGCCATGGAATGTCATGGAGTATCGCGTCATGCCATGGAATGTCATGGAGTATCACGTCATGCCATGGAATGTCATAGAGTATCACGTCATGCCATGGAATGTCATGTAGTATCGCGTCATGCCATGGAATGTTATGGAGTATCACGTCATGCCATGGAATGTCATGGAGTATCACGTCATGCCATGGGATGTCATGGAATATCACGTCATGCCATGGAATGTCATGGAGTATCGTGACATGCCATGGAATGTCATGGAGTATCACGTCACGCCATGGAATGTCATAGAGTATCGCGTCATGCCATGGAATGTCATGGAGTATCACGTCATGCCATGGAATGTCATGGAGTATCACGTCATGCCATGGAATGTCATGGAGTATCGCGTCATGCCATGGAATGTCATAGAGTATCACGTCATGCCATGGAATGTCATGGAGTATCGCGTCATGCCATGGAATGTCATGGAGTATCACGTCATGCCATGGAATGCCATAGAGTATCACGTCATGCCATGGCATGTCATGGAGTATCACGTCATGCCATGGAATGTCATAGAGTATCACGTCATGCCATGGAATGTCATGGAGTATCGCGTCATGCCATGGAATGTCATGGAGTATCACGTCATGCCATGCAATGTCATGTAGTATCGCGTCATGCCATGGAATGTTATGGAGAATCACGTCATGCCATGGAATGTCATGGAGTATCACGTCATGCCATGGGATGTCATGGAATATCACGTCATGCCATGGAATGTCATGGAGTATCGTGACATGCCATGGAATGTCATGGAGTATCACGTCACGCCATGGAATGTCATAGAGTATCGCGTCATGCCATGGAATGTCATGGAGTATCACGTCATGCCATGGAATGTCATGGAGTATCACGTCATGCCATGGGATGTCATGGAGTATCACGTCATGCCATGGAATGTCATAGAGTATCGCGTCATGCCATGGAATGTCATAGAGTATCACGTCACGCCATGGAATGTCATGGAGTATCACGTCACGCCATGGAATGTCATGGAGTATCACGTCATGCCATGGAATGTCATGGAGTATCACGTCACGCCATGGAATGTCATAGAGTATCGCGTCATGCCATGGAATGTCATGGAGTATCACGTCATGCCATGGAATGTCATGGAGTATCACGTCATGCCATGGAATGTCATAGAGTATCGCGTCATGCCATGGAATGTCATGGAGTATCACGTCACGCCATGGAATGTCATAGAGTATCGCGTCATGCCATGGAATGTCATGGAGTATCACGTCACGCCATGGAATGTCATGAAGTATCACGTCATGCCATGGAATGTCATGGAGTATCACGTCATGCCATGGAATGTCATAGAGTATCGCGTCATGCCATGGAATGTCATGGAGTATCACGTCACGCCATGGAATGTCATAGAGTATCGCGTCATGCCATGGAATGTCATGGAGTATCACGTCACGCCATGGAATGTCATAGAGTATCGCGTCATGCCATGGAATGTCATGGAGTATCACGTCACGCCATGGAATGTCATGGAGTATCACGTCATGCCATGGAATGTCATAGAGTATCACGTCATGCCATGGAATGTCATGGAGTATCACGTCATGCCATGGAATGTCATAGAGTATCGCGTCATGCCATGGAATGTCATGGAGTATCACGTCACGCCATGGAATGTCATAGAATATCGCGTCATGCCATGGAATGTCATGGAGTATCACGTCACGCCATGGAATGTCATGGAGTATCACGTCATGCCATGGAATGTCATAGAGTATCGCGTCATGCCATGGAATGTCATGGAGTATCACGTCATGCCATGGAATGTCATGGAGTATCACGTCACGCCATGGAATGTCATAGAGTATCGCGTCATGCCATGGAATGTCATGGAGTATCACGTCACGCCATGGAATGTCATAGGGTATCGCGTCATGCCATGGAATGTCATGGAGTATCACGTCACGCCATGGAATGTCATGGAGTATCACGTCATGCCATGGAATGTCATAGAGTATCACGTCATGCCATGGAATGTCATGGAGTATCACTTCATGCCATGGAATGTCATAGAGTATCGCGTCACGCCATGGAATGTCATGGAGTATCACGTCACGCCATGGAATGTCATAGAGTATCGCGTCATGCCATGGAATGTCATGGAGTATCACGTCACGCCATGGAATGTCATGGAGTATCACGTCATGCCATGGAATGTCATAGAGTATCACGTCACGCCATGGAATGTCATGGAGTATCACGTCATGCCATGGAATGTCATAGAGTATCGCGTCATGTCATGGAATGTCATAGAGTATCACGTCATGCCATGGAATGTCATGGAGTATCACGTCATGCCATGGAATGTCATTGAGTATCGCGTCATGCCATGGAATGTCATGGAGTATCAC
Organism: Tenodera sinensis; assembly: GCA_030765045.1. Classification (NCBI taxonomy): domain Eukaryota; kingdom Metazoa; phylum Arthropoda; class Insecta; order Mantodea; family Mantidae; genus Tenodera; species Tenodera sinensis. The sequence continues at coordinate 26,770,717 of CM060962.1, read as the reverse complement.
GTCATGCCATGTAATGTCATGGAGTATCACGTCATGCCATGGAATGTCATGGAGTATCACGTCATGCCATGGAATGTCACGGAGTATCACGTCATGCCATGGAATGTCATGGAGTATCGCGTCATGCCATGGAATGTCATGGAGTATCACGTCATGCCATGGAATGTCATGGAGTATCACGTCATGCCATGGAATGTCATGGAGTATCACGTCATGCCATGGAATGTCATGGAGTATCACGTCATGCCATGGAATGTCATGGAGTATCACGTCATGCCATGGAATGTCATGGAGTATCACGTATGCCATGGAATGGATTGAAATGGAATGTCATGGAATGCCACTAAATATAATGTTATGTCATGGAATGGTATGACATGTCTTGGTATGTGATGTCGTGTCCTGTCGTCTCCTGCGTGTCCTTTTATGTCACGACATGTTACGGCATGGCATGTCACGTGCCTGTAATGTCATGCGTTCTCTTAATATCATGCGTGCCTGTAATGCATGTGCTGTAATGTAATGCGTGCGTGCGTGTATGTATTTATTGTAGGCCTTTCTTTCATTTTGTATCTTTATTTCATTTTTACTTGTATGTACGTCATTTTTCATTTGATAATACAGTAGATACATTTTCTTCACATCTTTGATGCCCTTTTCGTTCATTTCGCCAGTTTACTGTACGTTTTCTTCTCGATTTTTCACAGAGTCAGTGTTATCCGAGTTTTCGATTATCCGAGATACTGCGGGTCCACTTTACCTCGGATAGTCGAGGTTCTACTGTATTGCTAAAGGAAAAGCGAGTAGAGAAAACAATGTGAATTGTATATTACAATTGATAACATGGAAAACTCCATGAAAAAGATTGTTACGCTCTGCTACCAGTGTTATGCCTCCTTTTGGCGTTTTACTTACACCTACTACCTTTCCCTTTCCCTTTCCTTAATAACGTATTCCGCAGGATCGTGACAGGGTACTACCAAGTAACACAACAATTTACAGCATAACATAACATTTATTATAATGAACAGTGTTAAACATTAACAAGGAATTATTAAAGACAACAATAATTTTAAAAAAGGACTCCGTTACATAGTAACCTATAAATATTAAAATGAAACAACAAATTTGATAATGAACTCTGTTAAATATTAACAAGAAAATTTTAAGATGAAAACAAGAACTTTTCCTATATTTCAAATCAAGAAAATTAGGAAGAAAATACTATCTAACTGGAAATCTTGCTTACAGTCTGTGACAATCTCCACCTATACCGAGTTGCTCTCCGGTTTACTGATCAAGGGTCTCATACAGAGCAATCCCCCTTTATTAACTGTCCCTCTGGAGTTTTCCCACTCCTACAAAGTATTATTAACTAAACTGATACTCATCCCGATGTCGGCACTCGAAGATATAGGATGCACGGAGAACTTTCAGCCGGGAATAGCCACGCCCTGGTCGACAGTGTACAACTGTGTCCTCTGGTTTCACAGCCACTCATCGAAGCCTCCTTTCCACATAGGTGACGTCTCTTACCAGCCTTAACTGGCACAATCACCTCAGAAGTCCATACCGCTCCTTTCCCAAAGGAACCACATGCACCAAGTCGAATTACATGTAACTAGCAGGATTAGGCTTATGCGCCTGTCCTGCATTCACCACGGCTGATCGCCGTGCCAACCACTTGCACTGGTGTCCGGGTTCTACTTCCCCTTGCTGATGGCTGACCCACACCTGGTCACATCTCACGGTAGACTTCCAACCACACACTCACCACGCAGTAGAAACCCACAGGCAACCGGCTTTTGTCTCTGACGTCATTTCAAGCTGTTCCCTCTTTTGCCGGCCACCCTCTCTTTTGGCTCTTCGAACTGCCGTTCGTGCCCCCACCAATTAATCCGTTACAAGATACATAAACATGAATTTCCTGGTGACCAGTGAAGCGGTTTAGCAGTTCATAGAGTACTAACATACACTCATTTTTGTATATACAGGCTGGAAGGGAGGTTATTACATACTTCAGAGAAGCATTACAGACAAAAAGGTCTAATGGCTTTATGCACTTTGATCAGCCGATTTCGAAAAAGATAAATGGTTTTTGTTCCAAATTGGATGCGTAATTCCACAAGAATGCACCAAGGTAACAATTTGTTACTTATAGATGCGTAGAGTAACTTATTTCTGACATAGTGTTGGTAGTAATTATGGGACATCACACAGAGTTTCGAAACAATTAAACACTTAAAAGAATTAAAGCAATACTCCGAACAGCTCTTTCAGACGTGAAGTCACTCGACAACGTTGCGTTGAGCTTGGTTGGGGAATTAAACCGGTTTCTGGATGTAAACAGTTTGGTCACTTGCAGGTTTATGTAATGTTTTGGGAGCTAACTATTATGATTAGACTACACTCACAGAGTAAACAGAAGAAGACGGCATGTTATTTATTTACGTTCACGAGACGCGTGGTAGCACGAGTGAAGCGTGTTTATGTACTGAGCTAGGGAAAGTGACACTCACACAATCTGCAGTGTTGCCAGCTTATTTTCGACCAAACTAAGATATCTCCGCAGAAAATGGTCAGAGAGAAAAACGTAAGATACAAAATATGTTCCAAATAACAAGATCTACCACAGGTTTAAATTAAGGATACCCATCTGTGAAATTTTGAAAATCTAAAATTTTCATTGGATTGATTTGAAATTTTAACACAACAATCACTGTATAGGGAGGGGTAACTGTGGTAAATTCATGCATTTAGGCAGATTAGTTGCAAACATATTAATATTTTATTATATTTTTTTAATATTTGTATAAATGGTTCCCCATGATGCAATTTTGATTTGAAAAGCTTGATAATTTTCAGTTATGTCCTGTAATAGAATGTTAGCAAATTGATCAGATAATTTCTTAATCTTGTTATTAGTTTGGATAAAAATACATTTTAAAGTTTAAATTCATTATTTTTTTCATTTAAATTTTGAAATGTAAACTTTATTATTTAATTACTCAGCAGTTATTCACTTTATGAGAAAATTATCTTATCTTTTCTTTTTAATGTTATTTCTAAGCAGGTACACCAAATTTCATGCATAAGTACTGAAATTGCATCGTGTGGAGCATTTTAAAGAGCAAACAGTGCTAAAAATAAAAATGTGGAAAAACTAAGTTTGAAGTCATAGCAAGAATAATGGACTGTATGGATTTAAATGGACACGAACACTTACAGGCAATCAGTTAGACGACCATGTGACATAGATAAAAAGGCCGTAAGGCTGTAAAAAGCATATCAAAACAAAGCAGACGATTTATACTATTTGATAAAACAAAAATCCTTTTTTGGCAATTTTGGAAATTTTTAGCCTTTTTTCACAGATGGGTATCCTTAATGTAATGACTTCCCTTCCACCCGGAATAAGAAATGGTGATTTTATTACCTGTGGTTTCAAGTGCTTCACTTTGAATTTGACTTAGTTTTTAAGGCTGCGTACCTCATTACATATTAAACTGTTTTTAGTGTTAGTAAATTTATACATATAATGCATGTTAGTATATGTAAATTAGGTAGATTGTCGTACTAGCACTTGTGTCACCCTTTGGTGTGCAACCTCCGATCATTACTGTTCCCCCAAGAGCAATGCCATAAAGCATTTAGCGAAATCCAGGACGAAGCGCTAGGTGCCAGGGAAATTGTCTCTAATGGTCTCGGCGGCCCTTAGTGCTCTTCTCAAAGGACAAGGTGGGCAGGTAGCAGGGGTTCCCATTAAAAAGCATAACAGGGTACCATTTGCTGACCTCCCCATATAGAGAGCAAATTTGTGCCCAAAGGAGCCCTGTGTTTTGCACAACAGGGAGGCCTTGAATGTGGGCTTTCAGAGGGCAGTTAGCAGCTTGTCGCTAGTTGCTACCAGAGGACAATGAAGTGTGATGCAAGAGGGTTAATGAGTCCATGACCTTCTACAATGCTACTTAATTAAAAACAAAGATATTTTGCACAATCACCTTTATGTTAACAGACTGAGTTTAGGACACGAAAGTCATAATTTACAGATACTTACAGGTTTGCAAATGTTAAAGTTCATGAATAAGAAAATATTTATGTAGATGTTCAATAAGAAAACATCCTAACTAGACCAATTTTAGTTTATTATCCTTAGGCTCCATACATATCATATGTAAACATACGAAAACCCTGCCTTAGCCCTTTACACTCTAGTTTCAAATGAAACAGGTGTTCAAAATCTAACGACATTGTAGGTATTGTGCTCATGTCTGTTAACTCTATTTGATTTCCAGTTCGTGCTGCCGTTGGTTAAAGCTCTGGTCGGGATTTAAAACTCGGAGATTATCAGGATTAGAAACTTCAATGCTGTACTTCCAAATATATGGTAGGGGACTGGGTGGGCCCACGTAAAATAAACGGTGGTTGGTTTGATAACTGTACACGAAATTTCGATAGTACATTTGTGGAACATACTTTACGTATTAATGTCATACTAAAAGTAACGTATGAATCAAATCGTTACCTTTCTTAATTATATGTATGTTTTAAGCATTCTAATAGCAATAAATTTAAACAAACCACTGGAATACGCAGCAGTAGTAATAGAGAATTCTTGAATGATAAACTGTCCCTCAGTTGCAGGTTCCTATTATCCTTTTTCTTTTAATTATGGCTCCGGTTTTGAAACAAGTATACAAGTATATTTTTAACGAGAATAACTGCACTTACCGCGTCTATTTATATGTCTGTGATAAAAGTAGAGACTTTTCTTGCAAAATCCTGGTTAAATATAATTCACTTTGTGTGATACAAACGTGTCCTAGCTTTCTAAGTGGCAAAATTGTTTAAAATACTTATTTTTTTCGCTTCTGGGCGAGCATAAATCCCGTCCTTCAGTTCAGTATATAAGAAAATGGAGTACACGCAAATTTTAACTTTTCCATAGAGTGGTCCGCTCAGCCCTTATCGCACTCGCTGTGGTTTATTCAGGGCTTGTACTCACGTAACGTTTACATGCCTCTAGATATGGTAATGTGTGTGGAATTACGGATTAACGTTATGTCCCTTTCATCCTATCGCCTCGTAACATTCTGTTTTATGCTACCTTTTACTTGCCAAAGAGCGCCTTGTTATGTGCAAGTTAAATTCTTGAATTGCTAACGAAATACACCAAAAACACAGGCACTTGCCACATTCACACCGGATATGAGATTCCTCGTAACTTGTAAACAGAGGGAAAATGCTGTCTTATGCCAACCATGAACGCAATTCCACATTTTGTTATAAACGGTGTGTTTTAGGTAGCATAATGTCACAGTTAGGTTCCATCTTTTTTCATATCATCTATGGAAAAACCTTTTTTTTTTATCATTACTGACTACACGATGGTTCCAAAACAGAAGAATAAATAAGATAACTCAGATACTATTTAAGGGTACATATGACTGAATTTTCCAACTTCTATATTTTTTAATCAATTTTGATGAAATTTTGTGTGCATATTTATATGGTAATCATATTATGGTGTGCAAAGTTTCAACTCTGTATATTCCTTGGTTCAAGAAATATTGCAAATTATTTAAATAAATTAATAGTCGCACTTAAAAAGTCCCTTGCGACAAAGTTTTCATCCAATCATTCTAAAATTTTGTAGAGATGCACTTTAAACAAGGATAAATTAGAATTGTATTGGGTTTTTATATCTGGTTATTTGTTTGGCTTAGTACAGAAAAAGTTAATAATTATATTTCATAATTTTAAAAAATATGGAGTAACAGCCTGTTCTGAAGGATAAAAAGCACACTAAAATCCATCTTATATCAAAATCCAATACAATTTTTATTTATAGTACATATTACTACATACTGTGCAAGTTTCAAGCCATTCTGATAAGAAATGCTCCGCAAGGAGCATTTTGTATAGAGCAAAATGCTGAAAAATTGCAAACTGAGATAAAGGCAAAAGAAAATAGCCTGACCTCAGAATTGCCCTGGACTATATGTCTCCCCCTCAGACCTCATGTTTCTTTCTTCAGATGATATTTTCAATTACATTACAAATGGCAGTAGCCAATCATTAGCAAGTTCCTGTTCACTTACTTCAAGCGGCATACTCAAAATAGGAGTGAAATGGTACAGTAACAGTGAACAATAACATTATATCCCAAAAGCGGGCGTAAGCGGACATTTAAATACCCTGTACATGGAGTTAAAGGACGGCTTCTGTTGGATTTAAAAATGGTGGAACTGAAAAAATAATGGATGCATATGATAGAGGAAAGATTGTAATATTTTTTAACGCTAAAATAAAAAAATTCAATTTGCTACCAAAAATCGTCAAAACTCAGTCATATGTACCCTTAAAATGTAAGAACTCATTTTGTATGGGTCTTACGAACCCTAACATTTTTCAAATGACAAAATTAAAATTGCATACTAAAAATGTCCTTGCCAGTCTGAAACTCCAGTGTTTTTCAAAAGCTACTTACTAGTGGCAGAAAACAAGTTGAAGCCGTTATGATGATCGTAAAAAAGTCCAATTGTGCACCAGATCTTTTAATCTGGTCTAAATGTAGTTTAAAGCTATAACCTATCTAAACCGACTGCAAATGCTGTCATTAATGTTAAATATTATTCAGGCTTCAGCACCTGAACTATTTTATTTTGTTCTAAGTAATAAAAATACACCAGATTAAATATAAAAATTGTTATTGGATTTGAAAGAATTAACTAAAATGTTCTATATCTTCACAGAAAAGAGTGCGGTATTTTAGAGTTTGTCGCAATAATATAAACATTGAAATAAACAAAACAAATCACATTAACTAAATTTGTAGCTGAATTCAGTCTAATACTGATTTTGATCGGAAGGAATTCAAGCAGTCAGTGTATAACGTTTCCCATACATTACTTGTACTATCCATTTACTATTACTACGGCTACATCTATTTTTTCTCAATTTTTAAGAATATAATTTGTAGAAATAAATGTTATGAAGTCTGCATGAAGACTAAAATTAAACGCACTGTCAATTGTTGAATATGGGTTTTAGTTTCCCTAAATTTTATCTATCTGTTTAATTACTTTAAGGCCTTGTAGTTCCAATACAGGGCCTTTAGGATCTCCCTATTTGGAAATATTAAAACAGAAATCCTGAACTGTGTCTGAATATTTGTTGGTGGGTCATCCTATATATTAGCATAAAATGAGTTGCGCAGCTGTTGTGCCTAACATATTTGTTCTTGTATTACAGTAAAACTAAACAGATTTCTAATTGTTCTCATATCGACTTTTAAATCTAGAAATTCTGATCCTGTATTTCCGTCGAAATATTTTTAGGCCCACTTTTTTAGCAAAAGGTCCACTCTATGTGTGTGTCCGTGCGAGTGTGTGTGTGTGTGTGTGTGTGTGTGTGTGTGTGTGTGTGTGTGCGTGCGTGCGTGTGTAAGCTAGCCATACATGGAGTAGTTTTCGATGTTTTTTATATTTGAATAATGGCCCCAACGATTTTTATTAACCTACCGCGCGTTTAAAATATTTCTATGGCAAATAAAACGTAAATCTTGATTTTCTGCAACTGCGGAGCCCTCGCCTTTCAGAGGACTGTCGTCTCACTGTTGTCCACTGACACACAGACCCACACACACACACACACACGCACACGCACACAAACACGCACACAAACACGCACACACACACCCACCCACCCACGCACGCACGTACGCACGCACACACACACGCACACACGCACACACACACACGAGCGCGCGCGGACCTTTTTCTAAAAATGCTTTTTTTTAGATGCAGGGGCTCAAAACGCATATTTCCGATGAAATTTTCACATCGATATTTTGTGGGGAATACAATATTTCCTCTTACTTATACGTAGTATAATAGAGGAAATAGAAATAAAAATGTAATAGTTAAACAGTGTTAAATATCAGCTCTATAAACATGAGAAGATGTAGTACCACATTTTAAAATAAAGTTGTTTTAAAAATTGCTCAGAAATTTGGTTACCAGTGGTGGTCACAATGTAGCCCCTTCCCTTGGTCATCTAAATTATTGAATGATTGGTAATGCTAGGGTTAGGTCTGAAGGTGTTACGTTTATCGAACATGAATGTCATAGAGCAGCAGAAAGCTGGACTGTCCACAATTGGATTTATGCAGCTTTGTCGTTCTCAAGCAAGGTCGGCAGTGATGCAATGAAGCTCATCGCGTCTGTTGTCTGGTCGCTTCTCTGTGATGAAAAATGACATTCATCAGCAGGGGAAGGGCCGGAATCAAAGCAACCGAGTGGAATATTTTGTCGGAATCGCAAATGCCAATACTACAGTCCCTCCTTCATTTGTCTACAATTGAATTTCAGCATCAGCTCATCTTTCACTTAACACACTGCGTGTCAAATCCAAACCAGAACGTTATGTGACCATATTCCATTGGTGTGTGAAGTGTATTCGGTGGCTCACATGGAAATTCGACTCTATAAACAAGGCTGCAGTGTGTTTACTTTGTGGCTCTGCGTATTTGCATACAGCAACAAAGAAACAGTAGGACAAAGTACAGAGCAACTGACCACAGTTAAGTGCAGAAATCAAATTTAGTCAAATGCAAGGGTATCATGATTATTTAACGAGGCCTTCTTTCCCTTCCCCTTCTTTTCTTCTCTTTGCCCCTCTGCAATGTCACCAGTATTCATGCTACTGGCTGGACATAGTTATAACCAAAGGGAAGAATTGATTATTTCTGACGACTCACACAGATCAGAAACTACACGTGCCCAGATTATTAGCTGGTAACATAGTTCAACAAGTTTCACAAACTGTACAAATTCACAGCAATGAATTAAATTTTAATGACACCTAAGAAAGGCGGTTTATGGCATAGGTATTAAAAGAAAACCTTTATTCGAAAGCAGAAACTGTATTATAACACAACCTAATAGACAAACATGTTTCGCTATTTCGATACGAAATTTAATTCCGGTATAAGCATAGAAAGAATTTGTAGAATGGTCAAACATTTTATTTTTCAATACAAAATTGCATTATGTTTACTGTAAAGCTTTGCACGTATTTGTGGTTCCAAGGACAAACTTAAAGCTTTTGTTAAAACGCAGAACCGTGTGGCCTATTATATGCTGCTTATTTCAGATATTTGCAATAATAGCCAGTTAGACAAATCTAAGGAAAATGAAAACGTTGCTTTTGCATGTCAGGTGTATCTTACCCTCCCTCCTTCCCCACCTTTTTTGTCTCATTACAGTGCCACGCCCCTTACCCCAAATTGCAAAGCTGTCAGCATTCATTGGTCAGTAGCTATTCTTCATCCCTTACGAGACTCCGTAAAACGAAGATAAACTGAGAGATATTCCCAAACAGGGCATATTACCAAATTCGTCTTGTGTACCTATAGTCAGAGAACTAGCAATCATCTACCAAAGAATATGTCTGTGTACTGAGATGGGATGACAATAGAATATTATATTGGCCAAAAATTATGCTTCCATTCTGTTTTATAGTTCTTTATCAAAAACCTCCAGTATTCCTTCGTTATGTTCAATGCGATACATCGTATCGAAATGGCCTCTTCTGGTAGTGATTTTTATAATTTATTTTAATGAGTGTTATACTAGAAACCGCATTGAAAAAAGTTTTTATTATTATTATTATTATTATTATTATTATTATTATTATTATTATTATTATTATTATTATTATTATTATTATTATTATTATTATTATTATTATTATTATTATTATTATTATTATTATTATTATTATTATTATTATTATTATTATTATTATTATTATTATTATTATTATTATTATTATCATTATCATTATCATTATCATTATCATTATCATTATCATTATCATTATCATTATCATTATCATTATCATTATCATTATCATTATCGTTATCGTTATCGTTATCGTTATCGTTATCGTTATCGTTATCGTTATCGTTATCGTTATCGTTATCGTTATCGTTATCGTTATCGTTATCGTTATCGTTATCGTTATCGTTATCGTTATCGTTATCGTTATCGTTATCGTTATCGTTATCGTTATCGTTATCGTTATCGTTATCGTTATCGTTATCGTTATCGTTATCGTTATCGTTATCGTTATCGTTATCGTTATCGTTATCGTTATCGTTATCGTTATCGTTATCGTTATCGTTATCGTTATCGTTATCGTTATCGTTATCGTTATCGTTATCGTTATCGTTATCGTTATCGTTATCGTTATCGTTATCGTTATCGTTATCGTTATCGTTATCGTTATCGTTATCGTTATCGTTATCGTTATCGTTATCGTTATCGTTATCGTTATCGTTATCGTTATTGTTATTGTTATTGTTATTGTTATTGTTATTGTTATTGTTAGTATTATTATTATTATTGTTATTATTAGTATTAATATTATTATTATTGTTATTGTTATTGTTATTATTATTATTATTATTATTATTATTATTATTATTATTATTATTATTATTATTATTATTATTATTATTATTATTATTATTATTATTATTATTATTATTATTATTATTATTATTATTATTATTGTTATTGTTATTATTATTGTTATTGTTATTGTTATTGTTATTGTTATTGTTATTGTTAGTATTAATATTATTATTATTGTTATTATTAGTATTAATATTATTATTATTGTTATTATTAGTATTAATATTATTATTATTATTATTATTATTATTATTATTATTATTATTATTATTATTATTATTATTATTATTATTATTATTATTATTATTATTATTATTATTATTATTATTATTATTATTATTATTATTATTATTATTATTATTATTATTATTATTATTATTATTATTATTATTATTATTATTATTATTATTATTATTATTATTATTATTATTATTATTATTATTATTATTATTATTATTATTATTATTATTACGTCACGATAGATCTCCTTGGCATAGGAGATCTTCAAGTTTGTTATCAAATGCTTTATCCAAAATCGTGTGGTTATTTTTCTGCTCACAAATCAATAATAGCAGGTTCTGATTAAAGGCCGGAGGTGTGGGTGTTCTTTCATAGGTATACTGGGCATGGACTTTACTGTTATCACATGTGAACAACTGCAAGTAGGTACGGCCTGACCATTAAAACCGCCTCAATGTAGACAAACTACAAGCATCATATGAACACTAAAAAAACACTATCACTCCACGTCTGCAGCTCACTGCGAGGAGAAACAAAGCAGTCGTGTTATACTACACCTTCACCTTGCGTCTGCATACACTTGCAAGGTATTGCTTCACTAGTTTTCGGGAGTACCACGTTACCTTGTTTTCCACTCTTGCTTCTAGTGGCAGTTGTTTGCACATTTGTTGGCCATGCTGTGCTTCTGACGTCATTCATACTCTGCGTCCAACTAACCTGTGCCGCATGTGAGCGCACATCCCTCCGGCCTTTAGTTCTGATGTTTCTGACATTATTTTCTCCTGCATTCCTGCAGCTCAGACCTCTATGGGCGTAGGGTCTGGTTAACAGCATCAAAATGAATACATTCAGCTCCAAAATCAACAACTATTAAGGAATTGAAATATGGGCTGCTAAATAGTGATTGACTATATATCCGCAGCAGATATTACAATGCACTCAGTTTTAAAAGTGTAGTTTATTTCGTAAGTTACACTGAGCTTTACTGAAGCAGGAGCTAACCAGGAAACATTAGTTTGGTTGCCAGAACTGAGCGACCAGTGGTAGTATTGTAAAGTATTCACAGTGAGAAGCAATGAATGAAGCCCGTATAAGGGCATTCATATGCATTATGTCCTCAAACTTAATAAAGGAAGAGCAAATAACTGACCCTTTTCTTTCTTTCTTTCTTTCTTTCTTTCTTTCTTTCTTCTTTCTTTCTTTCTTTCTTTCTTTCTTTCTTTCTTTCTTTCTTTCTTTCTTTCTTTCTTTCTTTCTTTCTTTCTTTCTTTCTTTCTTTCTTTCTTTCTTTCTTTCTTTCTTTCTTTCTTTTCTTTCTTTCTTTCTTTCTTTCTTTCTTTCTTTCTTTCTTTCTTTCTTTCTTTCTTTCTTTCTTTTCTTTCTTTCTTTCTTTCTTTCTTTCTTTCTTTCTTTCTTTCTTTCTTTCTTTCTTTCTTTCTTTCTTTCTTTCTTTCTTTCTTTCTTTCTTTCTTTCTTTCTTTC